>JAOXYF010000023.1:9880040-9893800 GCA_028565775.1 Sternarchorhynchus goeldii
TGCACATGAATGGACAAATATTAGCAAAAGAGAAATTATGAGAAACATGTTTATGTATCTGTGTGTGTGTGTGTGTGTGTGTGAGAGAGAGAGAGAGAGAGAGAGAGAGAGAGAGAGAGAGAGTAAGAGAAGTGTTAAGTTTTGGTTTGAGTCAACACAGTCTACAGTAGCAGGGAAGCAGAGGGTTTCTCTCTCTACTCCTCTTTCCATTCCTTTATTGTCTTTTCTTATTGCTCTCTCTTTCCTGTTCCCTCCAGTGATCGTGTCTGTTCCTTCCAGTGATCGTGTCTGTTCCTTCCAGTGATCGTGTCTGTTCCTTCCAGTGATTGTGTCTGTTCCCTCCAGTGATTGTTTCTGTTCCTTCCAGTGATTGTGTCTGTTCCCTCCAGTGATTGTTTCTGTTCCCTCCAGTGATTGTGTCTGTTCCCTCCAGTGATTGTCTGTTCTTTAGTGATTGTGTCTGGTTCTGTCATTCTGTGCTTTCTGCACTAGTCTTTTCTTTGCAACCCCTGAGTGTTCACTCTCTCCTCCACCAGTGTACCACCGTCTGCCTGCCAGAGTGTGTGTGCATGCACGTGTGCTGGAGTACATGTGATTACCGGCCACTTAATTGCGTGTGTGTGTTTATGTGTGTGTGTGTGTGTGTGTGTGTGTGTTCATCCTTTCTCAGTGAGTAAGATGAGTGGGTGAAAGTAGCAACTGGTGAGCCTGTGTGCTGTTGCATAGCAGAGACATGGGCTCTCAGTGCAAGATATTACTCATTTCCTCAGCCTTGTGTACAAGCAGTCTTGGACGAGTGCGCGCGCACACACACACACACACACACACTTTTGCAGCCAGGCACACAGACTCTTGACGTGTTGTGGCTCCTCGGCGAGTCTGTGCATTTGTGTGCTGAAGTCTCATATCTGGAGCTGTGTGTATGTGGATACCGAACAGGACAGCGGAGTGTGTGTGTGTGTGTGTGTGTGCGTGCGTTCATGTGCACGCGGGAAGCAGGATCCGTAAACGTGTCGCAGGTTGTGAGATGGCTGCTGTAGCTCGGATAAACCCTCAACCCACTCAAAGGTCAGTATCGTCCTGTCAGAACAGTGCGGTGATCAGTGACATCATCTCATGTTTTCAGCCTGTGGTTTTATTCCTCTGGGTTTGGGTGCTTGTTTTAGACTTAAACTACAAAACTGCTTGCATCTTCCACAACAAATATTAAAAAGACACGTTCCAGGTTGTTGTAACCGTAAGCCGGTCGGTTAGAGAAGAACTACAAATTGTTTGATGTTTGCTGTTTACTTTTAGCAGTGAATGAACAGTTCTGGCTGTTCACTGCAGGGTTGTTGAAATGAGCTCTTCTCTTTCACAGTAAACTAAACTCACTCATTTCTCATTTTTACTGGATTTTTAGCCTTTGATTTGTTGATTGTTTTTTTTCTGGGGTTGATTTGTTTGTTTGTTTGTTGTATAAGTGCTGGTTTGTTCCCACGGCATGTGGACAGGGAGGGGCAGGGCCTTTCTCCAGGTGTCCAGCGCTGTGGTGTGTGTGTGTGTGTGTGTGTGTGTATGTAGTGCTCTCTAAACAGCTCGATCCCCAGACAGATCGATCAGCTGCCATGCTTGACGTACCTGTCGAGGGGATCCTGCTCTGTCCTGAGAGCCCCAGCGATGTTTTCAGAAGCGATCTATCTATCTATCTATCTATCTATCTATCTATCTATCTATCTATCTATCTATCTATCTATCTATCTCTGTATATATATATATATATATATGTCTGTTTATTTTCTATCTCCTGTGGTTCTGCCTTCAGGTAGTTAAATAATAGAAATCAAAGTACTGAAATCAAAGTACTCACAGCACAGGCCTTGGTGTGTATTACAGGAGTGTGTGTGTGTATTACAGGTGTGTGTGTGTGTGTGTATTACACAAGTATGTGTGTATTACATGGGTGTGTGTGTGTGCATTACAGGTGTGTGGGTATGGGTGTATTACAGAGGTGTGTGTGTGTGTGCTACAATGTAACATCAGTGCAGATACTGACGTGACATTTGTACAGTTCATCCACACACACCTACACACCTTGCCTGGGGCTCGATGTATATCACAGTTAACACATTTATCACATCCAATCATACAGCAAAAATCTCAGCACAGGGCCTGAACTGAAATTCAGCAGTTATACTGGTTAACAAAGATTATACTGGTTAACAAAGATTATACTGGTTAAAAGAAAAAAAAATTAATTTCCTTTTCAAATTTTTTGCTGAATTCAAATATGTGATTATCAATCGTGCATCGGTTACTGGCTGTTGATCGAGTACACTCACATGAAAACACAAAAGTGGATCCACTCCAAGTTGTCAGCCCTGTCTGTACTGTTACACACTGAAGTGGGATGTTCCTGAGGTTAAATGTGAGTGGAAATCAAACACCTGAATATTTTAGAAGCAAGTCTGCACATCTAAATCAGGTACCGGTTTAGGGTGGAGTATCGCTTCACCAGTGTTCAGGTACAGGTTTAGGGTGGAGTAGCGCTTCACCAGTGTTCAGCAGGTTTGAGCAAACTCCACACTGGGTGCTGTGTAAGATTCCCACTGGCTAGAATTAGGGTGCTAAAGACCAGGTTATTAAAAATATTTTACAAATTGCTTTAAATTACACAGAAATTAGTAGTTTTCCATAAGCAATCAATGACTTATCAGTTTGAATGTGTATTTTTATTAAGGGACATATTTACGTATTTATTTGGAGATGTTCGTGTTCTCTTCTTTGATTTTGATTTTACAGACAAAAGTGTAAATTGATTAAAATATATTACTTTCTGGACACCCAAGACTCGTTGTTACATTAAACAGTTACTTTGTCAGTAACTGCCCAAACAATATGTGTGTAAAGTGCAAACAAATGTCCCTGGAGATGGAATTATCTGGAATTATCTGGACAGACTGAGATATGGAGTGGTAATATAGGCATTTAAATAGAAGGTACAGAGCCAAAGTGTGTGTGCTTAGACAGGGGTGTCACCTCAAATCATTCCAATACACTGAAATACTGAAAACGTAGCTTCACATCAGTTTTATCATTGTATTGCTGTTTACTGTAAAAAGGAATTTACAGTAAAATGCATTTTAAAAATATTTAATATAGACTTTAATATACAGTACATCTGAAACATTTGTAGTAAACATTCAGTTTGAATTGTCTATTATAGCTTCGGTAGTTCAGTATATTGTATACAGTATTATGGTTTTGTTGTATAACACTGTATACTGCTGAGTATTTGTAAGCATGTGTGGGTGGGAAGATTATACATTTGAGCTAAAAAAATAAAAAAAAATTAAAAAAATCATGGATTCATTTGAATCAAATTTAAGATGGCTGTAGCACCTGATTAGAGAGAATGGCACCTCTATATTTTTAGTAAAATCAAGCGTAAGTGTGTGTGTGTGTGTGTGTGTCTGTTTTCTGAAGGTAACGACTACAGAGATTGTAAGATGTGTAAGTGTGTGTGTGTGTGTGTGTGTGTGTGTTTGTCTGTCTTCTGAAGGTAACGACTACAGAAATTGTAAGATGTGTGAAAGCAAACATGAACCCTGCCTTAGATATGAGTTCTGAGATGCGAGGATATTTCCAGTGTCTGTTGGCTGTGCTCAGGCTGCGTGTCAGTTGGCCGTTCCTACCCCGTCTCTGTCCTGTTCCTACCCCGTCCGTGTCCTGTTCCTACCCCGTCTCTGTCCTGTTCCTACCCCGTCCGTGTCCTGTTCCTGCCCTGTTCCTACCCCGTCCCTGTCCTGTTCCTGCCCTGTTCCTACCCCGTCCCTGCCCCCCCCACCCCCACCCCTGGGACCTTTACACCTACAGACACACACACGTGTGTGTTCACCTACAGACACACACACGTGTGTGTTCACCTACAGATATCACACATGTGTGTTCACCTACAGACACACACACGTGTGTGTGTTCACCTACAGATATCACACGTGTGTGTTCACCTACAGATATCACACGTGTGTGTTCACTACAGATATCACACGTGTGTGTTCACTACAACAAACCTGCTATTTATTTTTATTTATGTTCTATATGGAAACCCCCTTCTGGGCATCTCTGTAAGAGAGGCAGCCAAACCACGTTTGCTTTCTCCTGTCAGAGTTTGTTGGGTACAGGTTAACTGTGATTTGTTGGGTACAGGTTAACTGTGATTTGTTACGTACAGGTTAACTGTGATTTGTTGGGTACAGGTTAACTGTGATTTGTTACGTACAGGTTAACTGTGATTTGTTGGGTACAGGTTAACTGTGATTTGTTGGGTACAGATTAACTGTGATTTGTTGGGTACAGGTTAACTGTGATTTGACAGTGTAACTCTGGCAGGTTTCAGTCCCAACATCGTCCCGACACTGAAACATGTGAGGAACAGAGGTAGTGAAGAGACTGGAGGGTTTGAAGAGGGTGTGCTAACTGTAACGTCCCTCACTCTTATTTACATCACAAACCTGAGAGCTGTTTTGAGAACAGTGGTATTACAGATCGACTGTTACTGCTCTAAGCTGTTTTATTCCTGTTGTTAATTTGAGCGAGTGAGAGAGAGAAGAGGAGGAGAGGGAGAGAGAGAGAGAGAAAGAGAAAGAGAGAGAGAGAGTGTGAGTTTGTCTGTTTTGCATCTCAGGCTGGTATCCCCGCTTAAACCCCCCCACCCACCCCCTGCCCACTCACCCTGGATGTATGGATTCAGTTTCCATGGTGACAGCAGTACGGTGACGGGTGTAGTCTGGGCAGACAGAGCGGCGGAGACAGAGCAGATGTGGAGTTAGAGCTGCACACTCACATCAAAGTGTCTAATTTAGAGTGTTCAGAGGGACAGAAACGCCTCCACGCACCCATGTGAATGAAACAAGAGTGCTTAACCCTCCCTCTCTCTCTCTTTCTCTCACTCTCTCTCTGTCTCTCTTTCTCTCACTCTCTTTCTCTCCTCTCTCTCTCTCTCCACGCTGACACCCCCGCACACCCTGTGGTGAGCTTATGGCAATCAAGGGTGGGTGGAGACCTGCTCTTTGAATCACTACGGTAACGGTGATTGACAGTTGGACATGTGTGTGTGTGAAGAGTGCCCGCCGGGGGAGGCCCTGACAGTCCAACAGGCTAAAGAAACTTATCTGCATTTTTCCTCTTCAAAGAGCAGGGATATTGTCTCCTACTTTGTGTGTGTGTGTGTGGTGTGTGTGTGTGTGTGTGTGTGTGTGTGCACTTAACATATGCATTTGTGTGTTTGTTAGCGCATCTGTACAGAGCTGTTCTGTTCCGTGGTGGTAATCACATGTGAGTTATATTTAGATCAGTGCAGAGTGTGTGAGACCAGCCGATTGGCCAGTCTCTGTCTGCTGCTGCACTCTGAGAACACACAGATTGTTTACCACAACACCGTCACAGTTGCTCACCATGGACACTGGGTGGGAAAATCTTTGCTCAAAATCCTCTTACACAACAGTCCCATTATAGCAACTGTCAGAAGTGACCAGATCGTAATCACAGTGGAAGAAAGCACTAAACGGATTATTCAAAATGTGAAATATTAACTGTAAATGATTACGGTTATAAATATGCTCTCTCTCTCTCTCTCTCTCTCTCTCTCAGGTGTGGGGTTCTGCGTGCTCGGCTGTGGGACGTGTGTTTTGCGTAATGCTGTCTCGTGGTAATCCCTGCATCTCTCCAGATCCCTCATACACCCCAGCAGCCCATGTGACCTAGTGTGGCCCCTCAGGCCTGGGGGAGTACCCCATGAATCCCAGCCCAGACCGCAGCAAAGAGTGCCTCCCCCCGAAAAAGAGGGAGTCCCGCCAGGGCTCGTCGGAACAGCGCCTTCAAGAGGACGACTTCAAACACCCCGCTCCACTCCCCAGCCGGAGGCAGCTCGTGTCCGAGGGGCGGGAGAACAGCGGCCAATCGCGTTTTGATAATAAAGACCTCCTTCCGCCCCCTCCTCCTCCTCCGCCCCCACCCCCGCTCCAGCCCCTCCCTTTGTCGTTGTCATGGCAGATTCCCTACCCCTCCCCCATGCACCACCCATACCTGCCCGGGCCGTCTGGAGACAGGCGCAGCTCGAGCTCCCCGTCCTGGAGGGAGGGGCCCTGCGGGAGGGGGATGGAGAGTGGCACAGAGCCCCCGGTTCCCCACCACTCCCGCTGGCTACGGAGTGACGTCTCTGCCCTGGGTCTCCAGCCCCCCATCTCTGTGCCCGCGTTTAAGAGCACGTACCCGGTCGACTCCAGGGACATGTGGCCCTATATGAGCTCCACACGGAGAGACTACGGATCCCCCCTCTTCTCCTCATCACATCTATTCCCCCAGCCGTCTCTCTATACCCCTGATGTTCTCACAGACACCAGGCTCAGGTACCCTAGTAGGAGGCCCAATGGCCTGGACGGACCAGGGAGTAGACCAGAGTCTGGAGGGAGGCTGCCCTCTGGTGGAGACTGTGGGAATGACAACCGATTCAGGCCTAGCAGTTCTCATTCCAACGGCAGAAAGAGGCACCAGGAAGACCCAGCAGGACGCAGTGCGGTGAGAGGGTCCCTGTCCCAGGAGGTTCCTAATACACATTCCTTCCTTCATAACACAGACAGGGATCCTCTGGCCACACCTCCCAAACCGCCCACAGCCCATGGCTACACCTCTGACTCCCGTATGGGAAAGCCATCAACTCCTCACGAGCCCCCCACCACTGGAAGTGCCAGGCAGGCAGAAGCTCAGATCTACTACGCCATGGGTTCGCTGTACCCGTCCGCACACCACAACCCTCAGGCCTACACCAACATGACCCCCTCAGGATCCATTGCTCCCCCTCTGAGGAACCAGCACTCCCCACAAAGTCTGCACAACAGTCATGGGGCGGATCAGGAACGGGAGCTCTCCCCAGGGTCCTACCGACCTTCAGTTTCGGTCCTCAGTGACGCTGAACGACCTCCAACCGCACTCCTACCTCATTTCGTCAAGGGTTCCCTCATTGAGCTAGCAGGGGGCCGCCTGAAGAGGGTGGAGGAGCTGCGGACAGAGGACTTTCTGCAAAGCGCCGACACCTCGCCTGAGTTCCACCTGAGCACATGCACCATCCTGCTCGTCTCACCTGGTCCCAGCGGTGGCTTCAACCACCTGCAAGTTCTGCTCGCCGACCGCAACACTCAGGTCAGTTCATCCAGAAGCGTTCATACAGTTCATACAGCTGTTCGTTTGAAAAGTACAGTGACGAAGAAACACATCAGCCTGTTTGCTTAGTGATATCAGATGGTTTTAGTGACTCATTCAGGTAGAAACTTCAAAGCTAAGTATCAAAAGCAAAGTTTACATGAACAAGACATTCTAGAAGGCAGAAATAACTTAAGATCTTGCTCTGTCAGACCCGTGAGTACGACCCTTTCTCTCAGCTCCACAGGTACTCTATAATCTTTAACCTTAGCTTCCAAAAGAGCTGGGATACTTGGAATTCTGGGATACTTGGAACTCTACACATGCCTTGTATTTGTACTGAACAATGACAAAAGAGTTATTTTTACATTTATTGATTTAACAGAACACAAAAACCAGACAAGTAATCCAAAGTTACCCTGCTTCTTTCTAGAAGGCTACAGAAAACTCAGAGTTGGAAATGCAGATGAACTCTGTTACCTTCCCTGTGCTACATGTCCTATCACAGCTAGGGAAGCGATGCACACATATACTTGGTTTCTCACTGAGTCATTACAGCCCAGTAGACCCACAGTACGTTTGGTGCACATAAGTAACCAGAGGAGACAGAACATCTTTCAGTTGGATAAAGACAAAACACAGGTTACAATATTGGGCAACAGAGATGAGCGTGTCAGAATTATACTTCCTGAGTCCAGGGACCTAGTCAGGAAATCGCTTGTTCAAATGTACTCAGACTTTATTTTCAACACCTACATCAAATCAATCAGTGAAACAGCTTTCTAGCTATTTAAGAATATAACAGAAATTAATGTTGTGAAGTCCCAACAAGAATCTCTCATGCATGCTGTTACCTCCATCAGCTACAATCACTTACTAACTGCACCACCCAAAAACTACAGCAGCAGCTACAGCTGATTCAGGACGGTGCTGCGAGAGTTTTAACCAGGGCAAAGAGACCAGAGGACATTATTCCTGTTCTAAATTCTCTACATTGGCTTCCAGTTAATTATAGAATTGATTTTAAAGCACTGTTACTACTACTCTATAAATCACTGAATGGCCAAGACCCAGAATGCTGTTCAGGATCTGCTCAGAGAGTATAAACCCAGCAGGTCTCTTAGATCCATGGACACAGGCCAGCTTGTACAACGTTTAGCTCCATTGCTACACGTGGAAGTATCTCCCAGGCCTACATAGACAAACCCAGCGTGTAGCACGTTTACAGTGCAGGGTAAAACATTTCTGCTCCCTTGGGCTTATAGGTGAGATCTTATAGGTGAGATCTTGACAACACTTTATTTGATTATTTTGTTATTTTACATTTTTACACTTTTAATGTTCTTTTCCTTTTAATTGATTTTATCGGTTTATTATTTACATTGTTTTCTTTTCAATTTTAAATCAATTGCATTTAATATTATTATTATATTTCCTATTTAAATAAATTGTTTTATATAACTTTATATATAAATCCTCAGAAAGCCCCTTAATAAGCTTTATTATTATCATTTTATTATTTCGTTCTTTTAAATCGGTGTACAGCCCGTTGAATTGCCTCTGTGTATTAAAAGTGCTATTCAAACTTGCTTTGATTAGCCTACTGAAAATCATATATCATCTCTGTGACACAACACTAATTACCATAAAATAATCTTGTTGGCAAGAGGGTTAACAAATACAAAAACCTGGTCATAACAACTATTCACAATAACAACTAACGGAACACTAAGAACACACTCACTGTTTTCCTTTGTTTCTTTCTCTTTTGAGACCTTCAAAGACTTTAAGTGTTAATGTTTTTGATGAAAGCCAACTGTTTATCCAACAGTTTACAGTTTCTCATCCTGAAAAAACACTTTATATGACTTGTGGACTAGGATCTGATATAAATCATCCAGTGATAGGTCACTCCATTCTCCATTTGATCAGTTCCATAGCAGAGAACTAAACAGTCTGTGGACTAATCTGGTGTATCTACAGTAAGTCAGACCATCAGAAAACTGCATTCAGAAGACCTTATTTCATTGGGGGGTTTTGCTTTGATCATGTGGAGGCAAATGATGTGACTAACATTTATTTTCCCCTCTTAAGACATTCAGAACATAACTAGAATAATCATTTATTCCCCTGAGTTTTCACATGAGGTGGTTTGTATCTCTTTTAGCTCCAGAGGGGACGTTTACAGAATAGGTGGCTAAATCATTTTTTTCACATGTAGCCGAATAGCCAAAACAATAATCTTGACTTGTATGTTGCTTCTTGAGTGTCTCACTGAAAACCACACCTGATTCTGCTTGATTAATCCAGTTTAATCACACCTGATTCTGCTTGATTAATCCAGTTTAATCACACCTGATTCTGCTTGATTAATCCAGTTTAATCACACCTGATTCTGCTCGATTAATCATACCTGATTCTGTTTGTTTGATCACACCTGATTCTGCTTGATTAATCATACCTGATTTTTTGTTTTATCACACCTGATTCTGACTGCTTAATCCAGTTTAATCACACCTGATTCTGTTTGTTTAATCACACCTGTTTCTGCCAGTTTAATCACACCTGATTCTGTTTGTTTAATCACACCTGAGTCCACCTTTTTCATCACACCTGATTCTGCTCGTTTAATTACACTTATATCTGCAGTTGGTTTCAATATTCAGAAAATTGATTAGTTTTGTTAAGCTAAGGGTTACTGGTTAGAGGTTAATCAATCTCTTTTCAAAGTCCTGATAAACTGTAAGTCTAACATCCATGGTTTCATCATAGGGTAAAGCACTGTTTAGAGATGTTTCCACTCCATCAGTGTATCAGCTATACAAAATCAAAGTGAAATCATAACATCGGATCAGAATGCTTGTCATTTTTCCAGATTTGTGAGTTTATGCAGTTTCTAAGATGGGGTTCACTTGCGATATTTCTCAAGCAGTGATTCCCTGCTACCCTCACCCACAGATTACACTGTGCCCGTCTGTGCCCGTGTTTTGTGAGAACGTCCAATGAAAAAACTATTAAACAAATATAATGAAAAAGAGCTGATATTAAAATCAGGAATGATATAATCAGTGGTACAAACGTTGTGTTGGTTCAGGTTTTCTGTTAATTAATCCTGTTCCAGTAGAGATAAGGCCTTTTGCTTGGCAAGTTATACTCAGTGTTGTGCTGTCAGACCACATCGCCATAGCGACTGATTTGTGTTGCTTTTGCTTCGACAGGAATTACTCACAGTGTTAGAGGAGTACCCGTTTTTCGTGCGAGACCGAGGCTGGTCTTCATGCAGCCCTCAGAAAAGTGCCCAGCTTTACGGGCTCCCCTGCCGCCAGCTCAGCGTGGGCGACGTGTGCCTGGCGCTAACCCCGATGCCCATCCAACCGCGCCCGGCCAGCGGCACCCCGGCCAGCCGCGTCCGCACTGGCTCACAGGTCCCGCGCTCGTACACTCGCCCCTCTGCGGGGGCGGAGCCTGGCACGCACAGATCGCAGAGGATGCCTCCACCCCCTGCCCCACCCCCTCCCCCACCTCCTCCACATGCCCCGCCCCTTTCTTATGATTCGCTGAGCACAAGCCAGGGAAAGCCACGCCCTCGCAAGAGACGTTGGTCTGCCCCAGAGCTGCAGACCGGAAATAGGACCTGCCTAGATTTACCTCAAAGCTGTAAGCGAGTGAGACAGCTGTAGTGTCCCAGCATCTAATACAGCTCCTTACCACAACCACAACTACTCACACTCACCCCGCCTGCCAGCAGGTGGCGCCAATGGAACGTGCAACGGTCTTAATCCAAACTGATCATTCGTGACCTCATGGTTACTCTGGAAGAGCCATGGTAAACTGCCCTCCCTTCTCGTTGTCCATCGGGCAACATGGGTGGTGGAAGGAGGGCAAAGGAGAACAAACACAATGCTAGTAAACCCCAAAATGCACAGAGAAACTGTCGGTCTTTACGTGAGACAATCAGAATCACCCGTCCTTGACGCCACGTGGTTACCGTCCGTTTTAGTAATGATCGTCCTATGCCTACTGACAGTGTTCTTTCTGCAGGGTATCTCTCTTAACTCAGTATTATAAAGTAAATAACATTGGATGGGAAAAATGAGCAAATATATAAATATATGAATATATCTTATTACAGGTGTTATATGAATATGCTAAAAAATGAATCTAAAGTTAATGGTTCCTTTCGTAATGCAGTTTTATTTCATGCTTATAAACTTAAAGCTCTGTTCTTCTGCCTGTCGGGCAGAGTGAATGTATCAGCCACCTTTAGCCAAGCTTCTCAGTGTGGGGTCAACATGCTAACCAACCTCAGCGTTACACTCCAATGTGTTCTTACAAGGGAAGAGACACTAACGGTGGAAGAACGAGACAGACTATCCCTACCACCTGCAAGACTGTGGCGAAGTCTTCGACATCAGCGCGCACGTCCGTTGAAGGTTTTCCTTGATCGTCCATGAAAAAGAGTTTAACGGTGCTAATAACACACTGGAAGGTGATGCTGAGTGAGGGCACTTGACCTTGTGCTTTTGGGTTTTTTAATTTTTTTATGTTTCTGTATGTTCAAGAGCAGGGAAAAATAAAACCTAGGGAAGTATTTTGAACTCAGATACGGGTATCCAGTCTTGATCAAAGCACATTCTTTCACCTTTAGGGGTTTTGTTTCAGTTCCTTTATGTTGTTGTTCTTTTTCCAGGAAAAGAATGTTATTTTTTTTTGTTTATAAATGTATAGCTATAAAATTGTATATTTTTAAAATTGTGAGACTGTAATACAATGTTCGCTAGAAATAAAAGAAGGCTTTATAGATTTATATGGAACGAGATTTATTACACTTTTGACAAATTATAAGGAGAGGTTAAACAATTAAACAATGTATTGGTCAATTAAATAAATACATGAAGTTGTTACTTTTGTAGCATGAAGTTAAACATTTGAAGCCTATAAATATAGCTGTTGCAAGTAGAAAAAATGATGTAAGATTTTATAGTTATGTAGAAACCAAGATTCCTTTCTTTAAGTCTATAATATATAAATCAATGTTAAAGAAAAACAAATAAGTATTTTGGCACAGTATAAAAGATTAGCTCAACCACATATGCTAACATGGTCAGTAAGATCTGGAATCTAGTATCATCACCAGATTACATGACGTCATTTATAAAACATCATCTGAATAACATATTTGCATGAAGCTTCTGATGGCAGCTTCTCTTTTATTCGCTGTTACCCATATTAGCATTTTATTTGTTGCTAGCTGTATTGGCATTTTCCTGTAAACTGATCACAAGCTACATTTGACCAACATTCCTATGTCTTTTTATATAAAAAAGGCAATTTAAGGTCAAATAAATTTTACACTTAGACTACACTTAAAGACCCAGAAACCTTAATTTGTTATTTCTTTCTAATTAGATTAATCTTGCACTTCTGAGCACCCAGTGTACATATAACAACATGGGTCTTATGAACACCTTTCCAGGGTCCAATAATCGACTTACTTTACCAGCATTTTTCTCCCTTCAGATGTTTTTTTATGTTGGGTAAAACTTGCGAAACATTTTGCTCACAACAGTCAGAAAACCAATGACTCTTCCATGTCCGCACACACACACACACACAGAAGCTCACACACACACGCTCATACAGTGGTCCTCCAGAGAATTTGTAGAAAGGGAAATTTTGTCAGATGTCCAAAAATATTCTTTCTAAATGGTACTAAATGGCTAAAATGAACAATTAAAAGATTTTGGCCAGGATCTTCTTTTAATTCTGGAAAGCAGACGTACGCATTACACTTGTATATTTCTTTTTTCTACAGCAAACGAGTTTTTGGCAGTAGGACACGTTTCTGTTACTCCTGCATCAGCTCACCAGCCAGCGCTCACTAGCCAAAATGCTAACGAGTTCTGCACCAGAGTAGGTGTCCTGTACCTGAAAACACACACACACATCCAACCAATCCCAGCCAATCTATAAGACTCAGAAGAGACCAAATTCAAGACCAAATAGATAGCTAACTAGCTAAAGATATATACGTGAGAAAACATCTCAAGCTGTCAACAAATTTGAGGTAGGAAATGATATTACATTAGGCTATGTGGACAGATATTACTGTTCTTACTGTATTGCTTAGTTATGAATATGATTAAATATTCTGGATGAGGCGGCTAGACAGTTCATGATAATGTTAATGATAACCAGTGACATTTGATTTATTTAGACGGACAGTATGTCACAACTACTCAACCAATCCCAGCCAATCTATAAGACTCAGAATACAAATGGGAGTAACTCCACATCTTCTGCACCACTGCCTTCTCCAGTCATAACTATCCTATCAGTTACATTTAGTGATGTCCGTCCAAATATCTGGAACCTAACAGTCTTTTGCGATCGCTGTCTGGTGTGTACGTGCTCTGAACCAACCAACAACCCCCTGGGGGACTGTGTCAGGCACAGGGAGGTTAGAGAAGACAGTGCACCACTAACCCCCCTACAACTGGAAAAAGGACACCACCCAGGACAGAACACAACCCACCAGAGGAGAGAGGACACCACCCAGGACAGAACACAACCCACCAGAG
>JAOXYF010000023.1:9893900-9904320 GCA_028565775.1 Sternarchorhynchus goeldii
AACCCACCAGAGGAGAGAGGACACCACCCAGGACAGAACACAACCCACCAGAGGAGAGAGGACACCACCCAGGACAGAACACAACCCACCAGAGGAGAGAGGACACCACCCAGGACAGAACACAACCCACCAGAGGAGAGAGGACACCACCCAGGACAGGGCACCGACCATTGGGAATGCAGACACATTCACACCATGACAATACTCAGAATAGCCTACATGCTGTTTTGGGCCTGTAGGAGGAGACCCACTGTTTCATAATGTGAAGAAGAATATATGTAAATGTCTCATTGTCCTTTAAGGGTAGAGAGTGTTATCTTAGATAAGGTGTGCACTTAGTTGTATTCTTCAGATGCTATATTTACATTACAAAACCTTGTTCAATTCTGGCTTTAGCTTGATTTTTAGATCAATATAAAACTATTTTAACATAAAAAAATATAAACATTTTTAAAACTTTATAACATGTTCCTTGGGTCTTTAAGCCCTTCATATTTTAAGAGATGGATTTTGTCATTTTTTGTTGATAAAAAAAAGAATATAACTGCCCAATAAATAATGATCCTCTGGATATTGAGCAATGCTGTAGCCAAAGTCTCTTCCACATTTTAGAGAGTCTCTAGAGCACATTCTAGAATTCACATGTATTTATATTTACAGTATTTAGCAGATGCTTTTATTCACAGTGACTTGCGTGTATTTCAGTACATGAACACCCAGGGAATTGAGCCAGAGACTTTCCTCACTAGCACCACGGTCTACCTGCTCCACCAGAAATTGAATTTTATAATAATTTTATTATTAATTATGTCGAACATGTAGGAATAAAGGCTATGTCTGAAAAAGAGAGAGAAAAAAAATAGAAAAGGGGGCCAGGGTTTTTTTTTTTTTTCATTGCCTGAAGCTGGAGTGGTGTTCAAGCCCCTGTGTGGATGGAGCAGTCAGCCGTCGCTCTGCTTGACGCGCGAGACCTTTGCGTTTTGCAGGCAGTAGGCGTTGGGACCGTACCTGGCCTACTGCCTGGTAGCGGCTGCTGCGTGAGCGAGTCTGAACATACAGGCTTCACCGACAGGCATCTGGAGCTGGAGGAGGAGCTCTGGGGCAAACAGGGGCACCACCTACACACACATTCATGGAGGGAAAGGGAGAGAGAGACAGGGAGAGGATTCTTTAACGCTCTGCAACTCTGTAACCTTGTCCTTAGACAATACAAATACACTATTATTTGTAATGCCAGTAATGCACCTTAAATTGAACTGAGGTGAACTTATGGAGAGACAACATACATTCCATCAGTTCAGCTTATGTCATTACTGCTACACTGTGGCTCCCTCTACTGGCTGCCCCCGGTATTGTCGGTCTTATAAAAAAAGCCATAGATTTTACACTCAGGCAAGAAGGACAAAAAAAGCTGGGAAAACCTTTATAGCCAAATCAGTGTTTGATGCAACAAATTATAACTGACGACAATTTTTTTTTTTTTCACAAAATTTTGCCTTGACATTTAATGATCATCATAATAACTATTCCTGTGATTAAACTGTTCATTTGTACTGAAGAGGATTTTGCATAAATAAAAGATTTTGTTCAAATACACTGGCCTGTACCAGCAATCGCACCAGGAAGCCCACGGCCCTGTTTGCTAATATGCTTCATTCTTATCTTTCTTCTTCTGTTCTTATCTTTAACAAGCCTCCATGTCTGTCCTGTCCTGTCCATCACTGGAACAAACCTGTGCTGTGATCAGCTTCCTGCTCTTTGGTTGTGCCACATCGGGAAATTCCTCTCCGAAGCACAGGTCGATCTCGTAGCGCGGCCTTGGTCCTCCGCACTGTAGGTGGCGATGCAGCTCTGCAGAAAGGACAAAGTGCATATAGTTCACAGTAGTGAACCAGTGTAGGAGGCAACATGATATTCACCTGTATTCATTTTGGGTTTAAGGATTACTGACAATGAGTGTTAAAAGAAAATCAGATGTCTATGCCCAGTACTACAGTCATGGCACTAATTATATAATACTACTGTACACAGAACTACAATCACGGCACTAATTATATAATACTACTGTACACAGTACTACAGTCACGGCACTAATTATATAATACTACTGTACACAGTACTACAGTCATGGCACTAATTATATAATACTACTGTACACAGTACTACAGTCATGGCACTAATTATCCTAAATAGTAAGTAGTAATTAGTAAACATAATAAGATGCATTTGCTTCTGGGGTGTATTAGTTTCTAGGGTGTTAGCAAGTGGTTGCTATGGTCTTGCTAGAAGGTTGCTATGACATCCCACATGGTTGCAGGGTGTTACCAAGTGGTCAATATGGAGTCCCAAATAGCCAGTAGGGTGTTACCAAGTGGTTGTTATGGTCTTGCTAGGTGGTTGCTAGTGTGTTACCAAGTGGTTGCTAAGGAGTCCCACATGTTTGCTACGGTGTTACCAAGTGATTGCTATGGAGTCCAAGGCAGTCGCTAATGTGTTACCAAGTGATTGCTATGAAGTCCCACGTGGTTGCTGTTGCTATAGAGTCCAAGGCAGTTGCTTGGGTATTACCAAGTGGTTGCTATGGTGTTTTTGGTCAGTGTTGCCTGCCTGCCCCACCCCTCCTCACCCTGCAGGAAGACATGCAAGTCCATCAGCTTGCAGGTGCGCTCCCTCTCCAGCTTGTTGGGCCTGTCTCTGTGTTCGGCCAACGGCCCATCCCAGTACACCCTGCCCTGACAGAAACGTTTGATGAACACGCCGTCCGGAGCCACCCACACCAGCACGCCTTTTTCCAGGTGGGGGAGCAGGCAGTTCATGGCCTGGCCGATGCCCGGAGGCAGCAACACAGCGTCCACAGGGGGGAAGAAGAGCTTGTGGGCAGCGCAGGGCCCGTAGATCCGCTCACTGCCGACCGGAGTCACGCCCTGCAGGATGAAGCAGCCCTCTGGAGAACTGCTGATGACTTTCTGTACCAGTAGACCACAGTAGTATAGAGACACCTGTAGGGTAAAATCTTTACATACACACGCAGAGCAGAAACCCATAAGTATTACAACAAACGTACATTTCTGCACATTCAATACAAGCAAAACTACACTCTTTCTGAGCTGAACATTTACCAGACTTATTCAGAATAAGCATATGGATCTCAGATCAAATTTTGTTTCTTGTACGCTATGAAAACGTGATATAAACAAGGGAATATGATACTCCAGCAGTGCGACTGCACTGCACTGGTTTCTAAACACTGGGCTATGAGGTCTCCATTGTGGAAATGAATACAGCTGTGGAAATGAATAACAGTTGTGGTCAACAATATTTGTTCCCTTGACGTTTATCATGTCAAGACCAATATTTTCCAGAAAAAAAAAATGGATATGCACCAAATCTGAATCATTTTATTGCATTTAAAATCTTTCAATAAAAAAAGATGATCTTTCAAAATACCGTTATCTCAAAGAAGTAATGGACAAGATTAAAAATATCCTTCTCCAAGGTACAATTTTTCTTCCCAACTCTCTCCAAAGATTGCCAGCTAGATCGAGATTAGGACTAATTGCTGGTGAGTTTAACAGTTCATTGTTCCACCCAGTTTTGAGTCTTGGTCCTCCCAAGGTTTCTTCCTTATTCACCATGGGAGTTTACTCCATGGGAGTTGTTCCATGGGAGTTTGCTCCATGGGAGTTGTTCCATGGCAGTTGTTTCATGGGAGTTGTTCCATGGGAGTTTGCTCCCTGGGAGTTGTTCCATGGGAGTTTGCTCCATGGGAGTTGTTCCTCACCACTGTCGCCCTCAGCTTGCTCACGTCTCGACCCTTATGTCTATTAAGCTGCTTTGTTGTATATGTTGTAAAAAGCACTATATCAATAAATTTGAATTTGAATTTTTTTTCTTCTCAACCATTCTTGTGTTCTTTTGTGTACTTTCCTGGTGTAGGATCTGTTCTGAAGATCTTCCTTTTTCAACAATATTTATAAAATATTATTGTTGCATCTTAAAGTGAAATTGGGTTTCTGGAATGTACTATATATATATATATATAATAAATGTACAATGTAAATATAATAAAACATTATTACTTTTGTTGTTGCGGTGGTTATTTATTTGTTTGTTTGATCCTAGTTTTTATTGACTTGGGAGTACATTTAAGTTCGAGGCTTTGAGTTCAAGTGTCCCAGAACACTAGCGGTGTGCGGTGTATGGAACACTAGCTGTGTGCAGTGTTTGGAACACTAGCTGTGTGCGGTGTATGGAACACTAGCGGTGTGCGGTGTATGGAACACTAGCTGTGTGCAGTGTTTGGAACACTAGCGGTGTGCGGTGTTTGGAACACTAGCGGTGTGCGGTGTATGGAACACTAGCGGTGTGCGGTGTTTGGAACACTAGCGGTGTGCGGTGTTTGGAACACTAGCGGTGTGCGGTGTATGGAACACAAGCGGTGTGCGGTGTTTGGAACACTAGCGGTGTGCGGTGTTTGGAACACTAGCTGTGTGCGGTGTTTGGAACAGGTTAACCATCACTATACATGTACCTTTTTCTAAAATGTATTATTTGTTTTGTGTTATTTTGTGTTTTTATCTATATTAGTTTATACTGATCCAAGCTGTTTCACTAAACACTTTATTTCAGAACATATTTCATGGTGTACCTAAAATTCAAGAGTGCTAATATAGCTGATCACAAAGTTCACATCACACACCATAAAGTTCGCCCTGAAACTATTCTCCTCACTTAACTTTATATTGTTTAGCAGTGGCCCTGCTCACCTGAGATGTGGCTCACAGAGGGCAGCAGAGAGACTGGACTAGGGTTCTCATAACCAGCAGCCCTGTAGCTGATATGAAGATCCTGTCTCCCCTCCACCACTGGTTTCTCTGCACAAGACAAAACCACACACTCACACACCAAACCTGCAATACTACACACAAGACAATCTGGAATCTGAATCTAACCCATATACTTCTATTTAATTGTCTATGCAACAATGTAGGCATTTGCTTAAATTAGCATGCATTAGCATGCATTAGCTTGGCCACTGAGAGAAAATGTTTTAGACATATCTAGGACACAGAGAAGAGAGTTAAAATAGTTTAAAAAGATTGTTCAGGTGATGGTAAGACAGACACTGACCATTTGATTCTGGTTTGTTTGATTCAGCGTGAATATCATCCTACAATGAGATCAAAAGAGAATTCTGCTCGTAAACATCAATTACCACAGAGCTTTGCTTTAGTTTCCCAGATGCATAGCTGTACAAATAACCGTTCACACTCTAGAAGCATTTGAGATGCAACACTCATTTCTGGTTCTGTTTCCTTGATGATTTCCAGTCCTTTGATACTGCTGTTATGACCTGTTGTAACCTGTGGGTTTTTGATCCGGTGTTACCTGTGTGAAAATGATTTGTGGTTCTTTGCCCACCTGGTCAATGTGTGTCTTCACTGAACCCCCCACGGTTTCTGAAAAAGAGAACAAGCAAAGATTACGTGTATTTCTCTGATCCAACTCTCTAAACATGGAAGAGGAGAGAGCGTGTCTTACCTGTAGGTCTCTCGTGATCCTCCCTCACACGGTAGACTTTGTATGGCTCGGAGATGTCCAGCTGACTGCGGTCTGGAACCTCTTGGAAGTCTGTGCTTTTGTTGAGGGCACAGCGGAGACGCGTCTTCCATGCAGAAGGATCCGCCTTGTCCCTACCCTCCCGATATTTGCCCTTATACACTGCCCACGCCTGGTGTGTGTCATGAGTGGACATTTACACACACACATGGAGATGGAGGAAGGGAGATAGACCGATAAACAAAGCAATGGATCACATTTTAAAGGTCAGTCAACAATACAAAAATATTACAGACGTTTACATGCAGAAGACTAGTCCTTAATGGACTATAGTTATGAACTGTGGTTAGAGATCCTTGGAACGGTCGGATTTCATTACGATCTTACCTTGAAAAGTGCTGCGTCTTCACTCTGACGGTAGTCCTGTTTAGCAGCGTGTTTCCATGGGATTTTAAACATCGTTTTCTCGTGATTCTCCCAGCTAAGACCAGCGTATTTTCCGCTATCAATTTGCGCAATTAACCACTCCCTTAGGCGCATATTTTTCCCTTTCTCATCCATTGTCAAATTCCAGTATTAATAAGTCTGAAATGTGGCAGTTATTACACTTATGTAGTTTACACAAGTCATCACATGTTCCAACTATAGTTAGACTACGTATTAGTACACGCACATATTTTTTAACTTCATCTAATTAAAATCTGACTTTTCAAGCTATGGACTCGAAAAAACATTGAGCAAATTATTAATAAAGTAAGCCCACAGTAAAGAACTTTAATTAAAACTCACAATTTCTTTGTAATGTTACGTTCACATGCGCGCTGTAAAGTGTCTGCCGTCTGCGCGCTCATAACGAAAGTAAAAGTACGAAGTAAAACACTTTCGGTTTCCTGAGTGGAAAAAATAGCTCGCAAACGTGTCAAAAAAAGTGTACATTCCTGTAACCGATGAAGAGGTCTGCCTTAGTATCAGTGCAGTTGTTTAAACGTGGTATGGGTCTATTAAGACTAAAACACAAATGAAGCAAAATGAAACAAAATATTGGGAACGTGCACAAAAAATGGTCAAATACATCAACTGAACCAATTCTGTACTGAAATAATGTTTCGAAAAAGGTTAAATACTACATAGGTGTTCACATTTTAATAAATCTCCTGTATTTCAGGTTTCAATTTAATATGTTATGCCCTAACTGTGCTAAAAATTCAGATATCTCACGTATATTAGCCTACCAATGAAGATGTATTAAACACACACACACACACACACACACACACACACACACACACACACACACACACACTCCATGCGTGGTGAAACTCCAGCGCCATGAACGTTTCTCTCAACACTTTACACTTCACACTACACTTTTATACTGTCGATTTTCTGTTTCTGTTTACCATGGCCATCGCTGTAACAACAGTCGTGTTTCATTTTGTTTTTGTTTTTTTGTCGTACGATTCCGAAGGGTGAGAAGTATCCCAAAAGAAGTCAAAAGAAGAAACGAAACACAATGTTTACTGTCTGACTACATGATTGATGATGTCCGCTTCTTCGTGTTACGTTGAAAGGCGTTTGTAGTCCGAGTAAAGAGAGGGGAAATGAAACGTTACTCTCTGTATTTACACAGAAACTGGGATCTTTTCCGTGTTTTCCGTTTTCATATTCAACCGTTGCGCTGTGTCTCTCGTTACACAGCGGTGAGGTTCAGGAGTCTGTGGGTGGATTTGCTCGCCACAGTTACTGACAGGGCAAGAATAAAAGACGTTAAACGTGTTAAACAACTATTCCGTTTGATCTTCAGAGCTCCACAGACACCAGAACCAGAGTTAGCTACCGACATGTGCGGGGGAACGACACTAGGTGGAGCTATTTCACTAGAATAAAAACGCTTTCTTCTATAGGACAGAGACTGAGAAAAGCTTAGTCCTAGCCTGCTTCTTTGTCTGTCCTAAATTGCTCTTTTGTAGTTACGTTGTAGTGTAGTGGTCATTTGCAGCTCCTGAATTTGCCAAGGCAAATTATCGCTGGATTATCACAAACACCAATTATAAATGATGCAAATTATACATATTCCAGCCATCTGAGATTAATTAACTAATTAACCTATTATTTAATTTAGACATTTCAGTGATGTGGCAGGTGTGCAGAGCACAGCTTGATATGGCATCGCAGGCTCTTCCAAGCCTTCAGTCCCAAAAGAACAACCTTCTAAAAGCGCCGCGCTTTGTCTGAAGCACATTCACAATTCACATTCACAGCACATTTTCTGAAATACTCTATTGTTCTGTCTTTGACTCTCTTCACTGTATAAATCATAAGTCTTTAGGTGATTCTCCACTGCTGAGTCACTGTAACGGCAGACATGACTTCATAGGGAAAAGTGTGCAGCAGAAAAGACAGATTTACAGCAAGTCCACCAGCTGTGACTCCGAGGCCCAAATCACTCCACCACCCCATGCCGGATGGAATACAAATCAACTTCAAGAACACGGAACAAGCTAAGTGTGATGGACAGGGTACGACCTGGACCAAGGACACAAGCTGTGGATGAGAGAGGCGGAGATGCTGGTCCAAAGTACGGCCGTCAGGGTTAGCGTTCTGTCTGGGCCATCATGCCTGGTGATCTGTGTAGGTATTGATTGGCCTGTCCTGTTTGTTTTACGGTAAGTGAATTGAGCAGGGAAGGGCTGGGGGGGTTACTGGGCGTGGTACATAGATACACAGCCAGACATGTAGAGACAGGATAATGTCACCAGCAGTCTGGCTGACATGAAAATTCAATTCAAAAATCGACGTGGGTTTTTGTGAGACAGATAAGCAAAGGATTAGACCAGCGATGACACGCAGCACTGGGTGGGTCACTACACAAAACCCTGAGACTTTCTGCCTCTGTGTCAGACGTACTGAGGCATGGTCAGCAGGTCCTGCAAAGGGTCCAGAGACTTACCCCCACCCCCAACGCCACCCTAGCAACCCCACCTACCAGCCCCCGCAATGACATTTTCAGCCCAGCAGTTAATAGAGGACTGTGACCCCACACTGGGGTCTTCTGCACACTCAGTCTGACGCACAGCAACTGGACGAGAGAACAACAAAGTCAGAGAGCAGCACTCCATCTGTGTGAGCCACTTCCATCTGTGTGAATTGGACAGTGCTGGACGGAGCGGGTGGGGGTTTGGACAGTGCTGGACGGAGCGGGTGGAGGTGGGTGATCTGAACACCGCTGCCCTGTGTCATTGGTTAGGAAGCAATTCATTCTGATGTTCTGATTGGACGGTGTTATTTTTACCGTCCCAGTGAACAGTAACTGATTTTATACACTGGTGCATCTGATCTCTGTATTCACCAATCAGGACAGCAGACTTTCAAAACGATTTAGCAGCAACAGAAAATAAACAGGACAATGAATTATTCTGCATCAAAAATACTCTACATCAACACTGGAAAAAAACGATCACAGAAAAGTGATGGAGGTTCTTCAGAGCAGCAGGAGAGAGAGAGAAGGGAGGGGGCACTGGTACAAAGAGAAAAGGAGAGAGAGAGAGACAGAGAGAGAGGGAGAGAGAGAGAGAGGGAGGGAAGGAGAGAGGGAGGGAGGGAGAGAGGGAGGGAGAGAGAGAGGGAGGGAGTGAGGTGGACCACTAAGGAAGAGGTGATGTCATCTCTACAAAAAGCGAATCAGAATATGGATTAGACAAGGGAGACAGAGAGAGGACAGAAGGATGCTAGAGAGAGGGGGAGAGAGAGGGAGCAGAAGAGAGAGGGAGAGAGAGAGAGAAGGAGAGGGAGGGACTGTGGGAGTGGAAGAGAGAGAGAGGGAGGGAGAGAGACTGAGGGAGGGGAGGGCATTTTTTTCTATCACTGCAGCATCAGAACAGAAGGTAGCAATCCAGCCATTGGATAGTAGAATCAGGAAGAGAGAGAGAGAGAGAGAGAGAGAGAAAGGTGTGTCCCAGTAAGAAGAGATAACAATATCACCGAAAAGCATCCATACCTGTGAAGGTAAGTCCTGCTAAGATCACCTACAAAAATGCAAAGTGTTTAACAACAGAAGCGTAAGCAGTTGGTGTTGCTGTGTGGTGTGTGTGTGTGTGTGTGTGTGTGCATGTCTATGTGTGTGTATGATGGAGCCCCACCCTCCTGCTTAGAAGGTGCTAAATATCTCAGTAAACACACCTCTGGTGAGTCTGTGTGAGAGTCTGTGTGAGAGGGAAGCGACAGTCATTGGTGTATTAAAGATGTCCTACGTGAAGAAGTAAAATGATTTCTGCCTGAATTTACTGTCCATAAAACGAAGATTATTGAACTGATTGGTGGTACATAACCAGATGGATATTGTGAGTCCAGGTATAACAAGTAACAGGCAAACCAGACCGAAAGTCCGCCGCTCGCTCTCGCTTGATGAAGGGTGGGATGTGTAGACTTTTACCCCACAGTGACTTCGGCTCTGTAAAAACGGACACACACTCCGCGCTGCTCGTCCTGTTCGAACACGACTGGGACTGCTGAATTATAAACGAGTTGCTGCATAACCTGTGTGCTGTCAGACAGACGTGGATGAGCTCAGCCTCGGTCCTCTTAGGGTTACGGCCTGAGCTACTGTACATGTTCTAATCATATATGGCTGGTGGATACGGTGGAAGATGGTCTTGTACAGCGTCCTGCAAGTGTCCCGTTTACATTTGTTTACTACTTCTGTAACTGACTAGAATATATATGTACTTATCCAAAGCACATAGATTATATAATTTCTTTTTACTGAGAGTGTGAGTGTGTGAATAAGAAAGAGAGTGTGTGTGTGTGTGTGTGTGTGTGTGTGTGTGTGTGTGTGTGTGTGTGTGTGTGTGTGTGTGTGTGT
>JAOXYF010000023.1:9920106-9930331 GCA_028565775.1 Sternarchorhynchus goeldii
ACATGTCTCCCACACCCACCGTGTTTTTATTGAGACATGTCTCCCACACCCACCGTGTTTTTATTGAGACATGTCTCCCACACCCACCGTGTTTTTATTGAGACATGTCTCTTCGTAACTCACACCCACTGTGTTGCGTGGCATTACCGAAAGTGGGCGGAGTTTAAAGTCGGACGGAAAGTGTATGCTTCCTTGGCTTAGAGCAGACGGTAAAATACGAGTTTCATTTTTATTATTAACGAAAACATACATGTATAATTCATTATGTAACTGATAAATGTCCGTATACGCATATAACGTTACGGCAGGTTTTTTTCGAATGTGTGAATACAAGTTTGTATAGTTCTACACTAATTAGCACGTTAGCTTTAGCAGTGGCTACATGGACCGTGAGGTAAGGTTGTACCGTGATGAACTAAACTAGCTTAGCTAACTTTAGCTCGGTAGCTAGCAGCCTGCTATATTCGGTAGCTAGCGACGAGCACAGCTTGTTGTAGTTAGCCTAACGGAGTTTTCACAAACGCTCCCAAATCGTAGTTGGTAGTGCCATTGGCCTCAGGATATGTATATTCTTTCAACAAGCCTACCTAAGGGAGCTAGCTAGATTGGCTGGCTAGCTGGTTAGCGTCTCCGTCTGGGTGCTAAGGTAACTAACCTACCTAGATCCACAAATATGTTCTTGGTTATATCCTTAATTAGCAAAGGTAGCTAGATGTTTGTTGTGTGTACGTAGGATCTAATTGTTAGCATTTAGCTTAGCTAGCTAGTTTTCGCTGCCAACTAAAGCCTTGCAGGTACGACCGGCACATACACACTTCACATGAAGTTTGTGATCCACACCACTAAACTACGGATGGCGGTCATCTTATGAATGTGATATTAACTAATATCGTTATAGTTAGCGTGTGGTTTTAGCCTTTGCTTCACTAGCCTAAGCTAATTCGACGTCTGTGGGCCTCTTATCTAGCAATTTGGATTTCGAGGTCAAAATGTTTGTTTTCTGAAAACGAACAGCGAACACGGTGTTGAACGAGGTCGGTTTGTGGTTTTATAGTCTGTCGATTTGTTCAGTTGTACTACATTATGTTTCTGGCAAATCTCCTAACGCAAACAGCCTCGGTTAGCTTACCTTAGCGGACTAGAGCCACCAGCCCGGCTTCTCCAAGATAAGACATTTCAGTGTGAATTGTATTTACTATTTCAGGGTTAGGGTTACACCTTTGCCAGGTGGTCCATGAGTGATGGGGCGTTACAGTATAATCAAGGCAGAACTGCTACCTGTTAGGTGGTGAAAGTAGCGCAACTTGGCTAAAGTGAAGTTGTTTGCACTTGTACATGGACGCAGCCGCACAGGCCGCGCTTTGGGCCCTGGCTGACTTTTAATCATAAATGATTATCCCGAGCGAGGTGTTTTATTACCTTCCTACATCTACTATAGGACTATTTTAAATGCCACATGACTTTAAACGAGCATATGTTCTGGCCGAACATACATCCGCGTTTGTCTTCATACACTTCTAGCGTCTATGTTTGTCTTGAAGTGTAGAGGTGAGAGTTTCCACCAGAGGAAGCGCTATTATTAGGCGGTGTCCATAACCTCAGTATTATGTCATCTTATTTCCTGTGGCAGATCCTTTACTCAGGCATGCCTTTTTCTCTCGTGTCGAGATTTAAGCTTGTCGTTCGCGACAATCTCTATACTCTGCCCATTTCTAATTTGTCAGTACAACCCAGTCGGTCCTTTCAGGAGCTGCTTTCTGAATGTTTGCACCTGTCTCTTCATTTTCAGATGGCTGCTATCCGTAAAAAGCTGGTGATAGTAGGAGATGGAGCTTGTGGAAAGACCTGCTTACTCATTGTGTTCAGTAAAGACCAGTTCCCTGAGGTGTACGTGCCTACGGTGTTTGAAAATTATGTGGCAGACATTGAAGTTGATGGAAAGCAGGTAAGTGGGGGAGGGGGGGGTGAAGAAAATAAAATGTAATACTGATCATTTATAAAACATAATACTGATATTATAAAACAATGATTTAATTTCTAAATGTTACAAGCTTAAGACATAGGTCGAGTGAGACCAACTCTAGCTGTGTGTTAGTTGAGTAGTGCTGTGATTAGCAGCTGCACACTACAGATTTTGGGAGAGTTCTGTGTTCTGACACCACAGGTCAAAGCTTATCTAGGTGTTTTCTCCTGTAACTTCCCAAATAAGAGTTTTGGTTTTGTTACATTTTTGTTTTTAATCCCGTCCTCACACACACCGAAGTCTTCACCTCTGCTTCCTTGAAATCAGTCTGTAATGATCTTTATCACAAAAATGTTTATTATTAATAAATTGTCCCACGTCAGTTTCTGCCCAGAAAGCCACTGCTGACAGGATGATCTTTGTGTGGTGTGCACTTTAACACTTGGTAATAATCGTGGATGTTGTACATATTTATCAGTTTGCTTGTTTGTTTTGGGTTAAAAGTCAAATCACATCCAGCCAATGGCAGTTCTGCGTTGATGAGGGGGGGCTAAACAATGGAACAGTACAATACAAACTGTGGCATGTAGACTTAAAAGGACTGGAGCTGAGAAACACTGTACACTTTACTCATCACTAATTCTATTCATGTAGGTCATTAAGTAAAATTATTAGTTATTCTTTATATTAGGAGCAATAATGGTGGCAACAGGGCTAGTATTAGTATTATTACTAGTAATGTAAGTATTAAAATAGACTTTCCTGTTGTTTTCCCCAGGTAGAGCTTGCCTTGTGGGATACGGCAGGACAGGAGGACTATGACCGGTTGAGACCTCTCTCCTACCCAGACACAGATGTCATCCTCATGTGTTTTTCCATAGACAGTCCTGATAGCTTGGGTGAGGCATGGTTAGGTTTTACAGTGCTGCTCAAAAATACAAAGGGAAGAGAGTACAAGCACTTTTTTGTAGAGCATGAAAACAAAACATAATACATGTAAGTGATGGGGATGAAATACAAGAATCAGAAAAATGTCATCTGTTGTACACAAAAGGCCCTCTTTAAGATTACCATTATAATAATGATATTAAATATGTATATCATATAATATTAATCATGTTTAATTTTATACATCATATTTAAAATGTTCACTATAATGCACTGTTTAATCTGCCATCCATGATTTTGTCCCAGTTTTTAAGTGACTGATACTGAATCCTTTGGTGCATCAGTTGTTCCAGTGGCACTTGTTAGTGCTCAGATGGTGTATTGTGTTTGGGGGGGGGGTCCCCTGTTGCCTTCTTGTTAAAACATTTCAATCATTCGTAGGGATGAATGTAAAAGGAGCAGTCACTGACTAATATTATAATTGACTAGTAAATGACTAATATCAACACTTAATATTCCTGTTTGCAGAGAATATTCCAGAGAAGTGGACACCAGAAGTGAAGCACTTCTGTCCAAATGTTCCCATAATTCTTGTGGGCAACAAAAAGGACCTCCGCAACGACGAGCACACCCGACGAGAGCTGGCCAAAATGAAACAGGTACGATCTGTTCTGCCGCCGCATGTTCTGCAGCTCCGATCCTCCCCTTTTCAAGTCTCATCACATCAACTATAAACTGTAGAGCTCTGGGCATATGCAGAATGATGGGATTGGTGCATCCATGTGGTTTTGTCCTAATCCTGTGAAAATGGAAACGCTGAAAAGCGGGGCTATCTTCTGATGTGTTTTAACTTTCTGCAGGAGCCTGTAAAGCCAGAAGAAGGCAGAGATATGGCCAATCGAATCAACGCTTTTGGTTACTTGGAATGCTCAGCCAAGACAAAAGATGGTGTGCGAGAGGTATTTGAAATGGCCACCAGGGCGGCGCTACAGGCAAAGAAGCGTGGGAAGAAGAACGCCTGCCTGTTGTTATAGAAATCCATAAGAAATGGGGGTGTTTGAGGGGGTAACTCAGCCATGGAGGCACAAGAACTGGGAGGGAGGGGACAGATTTGCATTTCCCATGCTGGTACAACCTGAAGTATCGCAGAAGGGGATTGGGGCATTCATGATGGGCAAACCATGAGAGACCTGTGGTCACACTGCGTTATCTGTCACCCCTGCAGCCCAGAGCAGGGGGTGGGGACGGGGGTAAGACTTTCCTCTGCCGTTTTGAGGTTAGGTTTGTTTAAAGTCTCCATAGTTAGGATTTTTTTTTCTTCTATTTGTTTTAGCCCTAAACTCTTATACTGTTGTGAATGTTCTCCAGCAGTCTACACCCATAGGTTTGTCTCCACCGCCTACAGCGAGTGTGGTGCGTGTTGGACAGGCTGGATGTATGTTTGTATATGTTTGTATATGAATGCATGTTTATCTTTTGGTCTCCATCTCTGTAAATGAATGTATTTCGCTAGTTCCATTCGATGTGTTTTCTGTACCCAGCTAAAGTGTGTCGGATGTTGCAGTGGGTCTCATCACCTCTGTTACCTCCCACTCCAACCTGTTGGTTTTTTTTTTGTCATGTTAGTTTTTTGTTTTATTCCTGTTCATAGTTAATGTCTCCAAGGATCTGGGACTGTACATTAGTCATCTAAACCATTTGGCAGTTTTTGTGTTATTTAAAGCATACTGTTTTTTAAACATTGCATTTAGAAAATAAAATTTAATGGAAAAAAAAAAAGTTTTGTTCCACTGTATTTGCCTATCCTTTGATGGATTTTGACGTGATGATGTAAGAATACCCGGCGATGTTTCAGTGTAGCTTTGTTTATCAGAATACCAAGTGCTGACCAAACAGGGTCTGAACACCCAGGCCTGCAGAAACTTAATGGATAAACAATCTGACATTGATTGCTGTAGTTGGTAAGGAAATTCTCATTAATTCATCTGGAATATCTAGTACATCACCTAATAATCTGTGATGCATTTACTTAACATTATATTGCAATATTAACAACAGAGGCTGTATCCTGCCTCTTGAGGTGAGGGCAGTGTACTGTAGTAAAAGATGTAGTGATTACATGAGCAGGTTTCCAGAAAAACAGGATGTTTCAGACAGAGGAGCCATTTGCTTGCACAGCTGAACATTCTGTACTTCACTGCAATTTGACAATCTACACACGCACACGAGAGAGAGAGAGAGAGAGGGAAACTCGATGGGAGTGCTTCATTCCAAATGTAGCACTGAGGCTACACACAGCATCAGAGCCACTATCCAGGATGAATCAACCTTGATCCAGCAGTACATCAGGATAATGGCCCCAAGTAATGAAGTTCTTATCAAGTACCTCAGACAGCAGAAACTCAAGGATGGAGGTGTGGAAGAACAGGAACCATCATGGGAGGATAAACCCTTGCACTGTATGAACCACCTGCAAATAGTCAAAGTGGCTGATGTGGAAAAAGGCTGGAACAAAAGACAGCATAGGTGATGTAATCATGGGAGCACAGGAACAAGCTTTGATACAAAATCAATAGAACCTGGGATGTTGAGGGTCATTGACACATAAGATGCTAGCAGACAGAGTGTACATGGAACGCCACAACCAAGTGTGGCTGGCATAATGTACAGAAACATCTGTGCCAAGTACAGGCTGGAAGGACCAAGGACCAAGTGTGATCCTCCCCTGAAGGTGGTGGAGAATGACCAAGTGAAGATCCCATGGGACTTCCAGATACAGTCAGACAAAATGGCAAATGGACCACTAGGAACTGTGAGTCCTATACTGGGAGAGTTGCTTCAGCAAATCCCAGAAAAACATCCAAGAACTCCATCCAGAAGAATGCAGTCCTGGAAACAGCTGGCACAGAATATATCAATATATAAATTTAAATGATATATATCTTGATATTCCAGATAAGTACCTGTAGTGCACTATAGTAGGACAGTAGATATATTTTAAAATGTAGTGAAGTACCCAATGTTTACAAAGAAACTTCACTACATTTTTAAATATCTCTCTCACACACACAAACTCAACATACACTGGTGAAGTAGAGGTGGTAGTTGAGGTCAATACACCTGCAAATATCCCAGTTAAGTAAACTCGCTCGCTGCCAGTGTCTCCCTTCTGCAATAAACGTCCGTGTGTGTAGTATGAGACATTATGAAAGATTCTGTAAGTCGTTCTGTGATGGTAAGAAAACCGAGTACAAGCGATTTTTCTTCTTGTGGTAACTAAGGAAAAGGTCATGATCCTAGATGGCGTGACTCACCTAACTTTAGTAGCTAGCTACTATCACTTGGAAGAGAAGCAGACACGTTTGTGCGTGGTGAAGGAGTCTTGCGTTATTTACAGCCATTTAACACTGCGCAAAATACAAAGGCAAACAGCGATGGACTGTAATGACGACCGGGTGTTATGGTCGGTGAACTGAATATTCGACTGATGAAGACGGTTATGGTTTTTACGATACCTTAGAGTCAAACTCTGCTACATGGCCTACATTTTCGACGGTGCATATTTTCGAAAGGTAAGGACAGGATAGTGTCGCACCACGTGTAACATCGGCATGTGTTTTGAAGGCGAGTTACGTTCGCGGTGAGGGTTTTACGCTTCACGAGGAGCCCGTTGGAAAGATTTGGCAACCTTTGTCTTTGGTTACAGTAGCTGCCTTGATCATTAGCATTAGCTGGTTAGCTTAGTGTAGCGAGCCTACTGGAAACAGCGAAACGGACGGCGAGCGTAGTTGGTCAGGACATGTGCATGGCGTATTAAAGGTGAGATGTTCACTGTTATTCCGCCTGCGCTTTCCTCGAAAATTGTGATTTACGGCGTTTTCGGTCATAGTTGAGACCTGATGTGGTTATTTAGCCAACATTACTTCGTTAGTAAAGCCAACCTAACTAGTTAGCTAGCAAGCTAGCTAGCAAGGTATACTAGTATATGTAGCTAGCTGCATTCAGGCGTTTCGGTTGCAAAGAAAATATAGGTATTCCTCATTAAGTTATAATGAAGCTTACTGTAAGATTCGCACAAGAATTGGCTCCGTGTTAGCTAGTTAACTAGATACTTAACTAACTAGGTAGCGAACTAATTAGCTAGCTAGTTTGTTAGCTAGCTACCTGCCAAGCTAATTGTAGTGGCAGTTGCAGCGCAACTCGTTAGCGTCACGAAATTGCTAAATGGCTAATAGCTAAACTCACCAGATAGCTAGTTAACTTTAACCAGACGATACGTAAAATAAGAGTAAAATTATTTTTATTTCATGTGGCGGTCTGGCATCATATGTAGCTACATATACTAGCTAGTTATACAACATATATATCAGAAGTAGCTATAGGTCTGCATTCATCTGCGTGGCGGGACAGTTTTTTTTTCTTCGGATTTAGATTTTTTTTTTAAAATTTCCATTAACAAACTAAAAATGAACGAACTAATTGTGTTTTGTCGTTAAATGTGGTAAAGCTGATCGAGAAGGGGGCGTTGCCCAGAGACGGTTTCTGAACATGGATTACGAGAGGAGGTTAGTAAAGTGTGTTTATTTAGTAGTGGAATACTTAACAATAATGAACTTACGGAAAGGGCATAGGTCATTCATATCTGGTAATCAGTTACTTCTGGTGTTATTCAGCCCACCTGAACTATTACTCATGCTTGTGTTTCACAATCAGGGGTGGTCGTGCCGACCGCATGGGTCGTTATGGCAAAGACATTGAAGACCATGATTACAGGGATATGGATTATCGCGGTTATGGACAAGATAACGGCGTGGACGACAGACAGCGAGGCCGTGATGACGGCGGCTTAGGAGGGATGCAAGACTTCAGCTTGGGCAACTTTCCTGAAAACCGCGCCGGATTCAGACAGAGAGGATTCCGAGGAATGGATGGGAACAGACGCGGTAAAGTTTTTCCACATATTCCCCTGGCAGCGGCGGCAGGGATGGCCGCGCGGTTCCAGCAGGAGGAGAGAGATTATCGCTTCGAGCCCGAGCCCGACGTGCACAGACGGGACGGTCAGCCTTTCAGGCCCGGGCAGATGCCGTCGGATAACCGCGCTCCACACCAGCCGGAAGCCGAAGAAGAGTGGGTCAGACTCGTGGGCCAGAGTGGAACCCCTCAGGAGGACTACAGCATGGGGCGAAGAACCGAAGACGAGAAATACTCCAGAGGCGGTGGCCCAAGAAGGGTGAGTACGGCGTGAGTGAATGTGAACGTGGAGAGCAGTGTGTGTTGATTAACGCCACTCTTGAGAGGAGAAGCAGAAAGCTTCATTTTCTCATATTTGTTAATTTAGTTCAGGTTTCTTAAGCTCCAGATTTAGAAGGCCAAAGTAACCTTAGTGACTCTTAGAGCTGAAGCCCTTTCATGAATCAAGTCCACTCTGCCAGAGCAGAGGAGACACTAAACAGTGTAATACTGTGTCCCTGCAGTATCCAGAACACTTTATCTCACACTCATAAGATTTGAGTCCGTTTCCTCAGCGTTGGTCCTTTGAAACGCGGCCACCTCTTGCTCCAGGGTTTCTCTGGCCAGCAGCAGCCAGCAGGGAGAGACGAGGCCGACGAGGGAGGCTACCCGCCTGGGTCGGGGGCGGGCCTGGAGGACCCGGACCTCCATGACCAGGACTACAGGTCTGAGGGCGAGCAGGGCGAGAGACCCAGTAACATCATCATGCTGAGAATGCTGCCCCCCAATGCCACAGTCAACGAGGTACGAGCCGCCAGCCAGCGAGAGCCTCCCCCAGCAATCAGTGTGCGTCATTATTATAAATGATTCAATTAGAATCAATTATTAAAGCATTTAGACTGTTAACAGAACAGGCATCGGGAGCTAAAAGTGATCCACAAATGGTTTTGTAATAAACATGCACATTTTTAAAGTGTAAACCATTAAGATATTCGTTATTTAATTTCATTTAAAAATCAGGAGGGTAAGCATAGCTAAACGCATCAATGGGTTGTTCTGTGTGGAGTAGGCAAATACACGCAGCTATTTGATGATGATGATGATGATGATGATGTCCTGGCCCTTTCAGATCCGTGCCCGACTGCAGGAGCAGGGCGTCCAGCCACGTGAGGTCCGCCTGATGAGGAACAAATCCTCAGGTGAGCTCACCTTCCCTGGGGTTTTTGATGTACATCAAAAACCACATTTCTCTTTCCCATTGTGTCCATCTCTTATTTAAAAAACAAACAAACAAACAAACCCCCACCTTTCACCAGTGGTTCCACCAGATTAGGTCTTGGCCTGTTTCTGCCACTCATCTGTAGACAGTATCCACCTCTTTTGTCATTGCATTCTCCTTTGTCTAGCTGAGTCTGGCTGAGAGGCGTGTGTCAGTAGCTCCGTTGCTTTGATAACCATAGACCTTCTTCTCGGTGCACGAACACTCTCGCCTCTCGTGCTCCGCCCTGCCTCAGACTCCTCCTCCTCCTCCTCTTCCTCCTGTCTTCTGCTGCCGAGTTGTCACGTCGTCCGAAAGAACACGCGCAAACACGCTCTTGCACTCTTAACCCTGTCACCTAACAGAGCCAGTAGAGGCTTACCTGTGCACACTTATGCAAATGGCATCATTCCATACAGTGCATGAACAGTTCTGTGAAAGGTGAGCCTGCCTTCCACAAACAAGCATTCCTTCAGTTCCTCATGCATTACTGTTGAGTTCCATGCTGGAGATGACTGGGGGAGCCCTGGTCTCACTCCCGTGTAAGTATTCTGCAGAATCGGAGACTCCGGTGTAATTCCCTGTACGCGTGTACGGTTTGCCTTGGGGATTATTTGTTCACATGTTAATCTGTGGGATTGCGCAATGAGCAAAACTCTCTTTAGGGTTCAGTGTGATAGTTTGTTTTTGGAGCTCGATGGCCCATCACCTAATCAACCCTGAGTACGATGTAGTGATGTTAAAGTGTCTGCAACAGAGCAGCTTTTCCAGATTTATTTGCTCGCGTGGTTTATGCGTGATTACATAAGACAGTTTACTGATCATTTTTTCACCCCTGAAACTCCTGTAGTTTTGTCAGCAGTGCAGACCAGAAACAAAGGAGTGAAGCATAAATTAAAGCTCGATTCTTAGGCCAATGACCTGCAAACTGATGCATTTTACCATCTTCAGTTTTTATCTAGATATGTAAAAGATACAGGACGATAAGGAGAGTTCATGATCTAGAGTAAAACGAGCTGACGAAGGAGAGTTCATGATCTCCTAGAGTAAAACGAGCTGACGAAGAAGAGTTCATGATCTCCTAGAGTAAAACGAGCTGACGAAGAAGAGTTCATGATCTCCTAGAGTAAAACGAGCTGACGAAGAAGAGTTCATGATCTCCTAGA
>JAOXYF010000023.1:9970957-9981022 GCA_028565775.1 Sternarchorhynchus goeldii
AGATGTAGTGATATCTTCTGAAGGTATGAGATAGATGTAGTGATATCTTCTGAAGGTATCAGATAGATGTAGTGATATCTTCTGAAGGCATCAGATAGATGTAGTGATATCTTCTGAAGGCATCAGATATTATAATAAAGTCATTATATATTATATAAATATATATAATATAATAAAGGCATTATAATAGCCCTTACTGCTAAAGCAAGAAGCTCAGTGTAGTTGGAAGGTGTGGCTGGATGAACAGATACTGGTATTAACTGGATTTCTGCTCTTCGACCCAGTAAGAGCCTAGCCGTAAACACCTCACTGTTCAGCTCGTACTATGAAACAGATTTATAGCAGCTAGAAAAGCAATCTAACCTCAGAAAACAGACGAATGTAAACACCACCAGTGAAAGATTAGCGTCTTCTCACAATGAACCAGCGTAAACAGCAGAAGGAGAAGGTATCAGCATCCTCACATGGTAAAACAGTTCACCAAACAAATGACAACTGCTAACAACCAGACCAAAATACCTGACTTTACAAAAAGGTGAAAGGTGACTGTCTGTCTCTGTCTCTGTGTGTCTGTCTGTCTGTCTCTGTCTCTCTCTCTCGCTCTCTCACACACACACACACACTGTCTGTTCTTCCAGGGAGGTGCCAGCAGGTTCTACTCCACAGTCATGGAGGTGAGGAGTACAGACAGTATGTTTGTGTGTGTGTTTCTGTGTCTGTGTGTTTACATGTATGTGTGTGTTTACATGTATGTGTGTATGTTTCTGAGTGTGTGTTTGTTTACATGTATGTGTTTGTGCATGTTTCTGTGTGTTTATTTCTCTGCATCTGTATTTGGGTGTTAGTGTATTTCTTAGTGTATTTCTGTGTGTGTGTGTGTGTGTGTGTTAGTGTATTTGTGTGTGTGTGTTAGTGTATTTCTGTGTGTGTGTGTGTGTGTGTTCCATGCTTAGTGCCACATGGGAAGGGTCCATAATAAGAGCCTCAGGTTCTAGCAGGTCACAGGACACCATTAAAGGCGCCTGATCCAGGAATGTCCTCGGGCACCAGGGAACATTCTAGACACACACAGCAGCTTTGTACACGACGCCCTGCCCAGTGAACAAGGCGAGAAACGCTGCTCTTCCCAGCTGGTGACCGCAATGTCCTGACCTTCCGCTAGGAGATGAGGGTTTGTGCATTCGACCCAAGGAAGCAAATTAGGTCGGTCCTGTGCATCTTCTGAAGTGGATGGTAAGTGTAGATGTGGAAACAATAAACACACACACACACACACACACACACACCTTGGTAGGTTTTCCATTACAGACCCAAGATGTTCTTTGGAGTTATAAAGTGTTTTCCATTTGCAGCCATTTGAGGAGAGGTGGAGCTGGTGGGGTTGTGAGTCTGTTCTGGTGGGGTTGTGAGTCTATACTGCAGAACTGGTGGGACTTTTTGGAGGGTGGGAGGGTTATCAGACCTGCAACAACCCCTGGTGCTACAGGCTCCAGGTAACAGAGGTGACACACCCCTGACCCCCCCAATGTGTGTTCAGCCCGATCGATAGACAAACTGGGGCATTTCTGGACAAACTGAGGCATTTCTGGACAAACTGGGGCACGCCACCCATTACCAGGCTGCCTGTCCCATGACCAGGCTTCCAGGCTTCCATGAATTATTCAATAGTGATTGCAGGTGTCAGTCTTCTTAACAAGCAGAACAAAGACATAAGAAAAAGAATGATTGCTTTAGGACCGCCCCCTTAAAGAACACTCTCTTAAAGACCGCCCCCTTAAAGAACACTCTCTTAAAGACCGCCCCCTTTAAGAACACTCGCTTAAAGACCGCTCCCTTTAATTTGGAGCACTTCCACTATTCTGACACTACTGCTTATGACTAAGCAGTACCCCCTTTAAGAGCGCTCCCTTTAAGAACACTCTCTTAAAGACCGCCCCCCTTTAAGAACACTCTCTTAAAGACCGCCCCCTTTAAGACCGCCCTCTTTAAGAACACTCTCTTAAAGACCGCCCCCTTTAAGAACACTCTCTTAAAGACCACTCACTTTAATTTGGAGCACTTCCACTATTCTGACACTACTGCTTATGACATGTAGGGCTGTAAGACATGCCGTATGCAGTGTGTGTGTGTATGTGTATGTGTGTGTGTGTGTGTGTGCATGGCTGGATCACAGCTGCTGGCTTTATTCTGCTACACTTAAAGAAGTTGTAGATACAGTTTCAATAACTGATATCACCAGGTTTATGAAGGCAGATGATCTTTGTTTAACTGCAGCAGTATAAAAGTAGTTTGGGTTTAGAGTGTGATTCTTAAGGCCTGTTCACCTGTTCAGCTCCAGTTCACACCTTCTCTTGCACACAAAGGTAGACACATCACTGGAAACGTCCCAGTTCACTGGAAACATCCCAGTTCACTGTACGTACTCAGCCATCGTGACTCTGCGTTTCACACCTGGTCAATTCCATTCCACTCAGAATTTCATACTGCTGTAAATTCCACTGTAAATCAATTCCGGACAGCTGGGAGGAGTGAGATGTTTCTCCTGACTGTAGATGGGACCGGAGCCAGAGGAGTGAGATGTTTCTCCTGACTGTAGATGGCACTGGAGCCAGTCTGGCTGTGATGAGGATGACCTAACACAGCTGGATCCAGTGATGAATAATTGATCAGGACTCCTGTCCCACACCAGACCCTGCAGTGTCTGGAACATAAAAGCTCTCTCTCCTGCAGGCTCTTCACAGACGATATCTAAAGGTGCTTCCCCTCCCAAAGACTCAAATTCAGGTAACAACAGGACATGTATAACGCTAATGTTCCTCATTATTAATGTATTGTATAATAATACAAATATAATAAAGTAAAATAAACAGTTTAACTTTTGTTCTCTGTACGTAATCTGGGGTGGAAAAGCATCAAAGCTGGAAAATTTGTACCTGTGGCAAAGCTGACGTCTCTCAGCACTGGAAGAGAGACAGTGAGGGTGAGCAGGTGAGGGGTTTAGTGAGAGGTTTAGTGAGGGGTTTAGTGAGAGGTTTTAGTGAGGGGTTTTAGTGAGGGGTTTAGTGAGAGGTTTAGTGAGGGTTTTAGTGAGAGGTTTAGTGAGGGTTTTAGTGAGAGGTTTTAGTGAGAGGTTTAGTGAGGGTTTTAGTGAGAGGTTTTAGTAAAGGTTTTATAGAGGTTTAGTGAAGGTTTTAGTGAGGTTTTTAGTGAGAGGTTTAGTGAGAGGTTTTAGTAAGGGTTTTAGTGAGAGGTTTAGTGAGAGGTTTAGTGAGAGGTTTAGTGAGAGGTTTTAGTGAGGGTTTTATAGAGGATTAGTGAAGGTTTTAGTGAGGGTTTTAGTGAGAGGTTTTAGTGAGAGGTTTAGTGAGAGGTTTAGTGAGAGGTTTTAGTGAGGGTTTTATAGAGGTTTAGTGAAGGTTTTATTGAGGGTTTTAGTGAGGGGTTTAGTGAAGGTTTTAGTGAGGGTTTTATAGAGGTTTAGTGAGGGTTTTAGTGAGGGTTTTATAGAGGTTTTTGTGAAGGTTTTAGTGAGCGTTTTAGTGAGGGTGACCAGGGTCCAGCAGTAAGACAAAGGGAAATGCTCTTGCAGCCACTACTTCCTGTCTATCTAAGATGCTATAAACAGCTCTAAACAGGATTCTCCCTCCCTCAGACAATCCAGTTCTGCTGTCTTCTCCCACAACACACACACACACACACACACACACACACACGTGTGTGTATATTGAACAGAAAGATCCCACTAAGATTTTGCTCCCGGTGAGACATTCTCTCTATCTAAAATCCCATGTCTCTATCTACCTATCCATCTCTTCATCCCTCCCTCTCTTCTTTCTAACCATCTCTGTCACTCTCTCCTCTCTATGCTTCCCTTCATTCCTCTATCCCCCCCCCCCCCCTCTGCTATATGATTCACAACCCCCACGTCAGTTCTCTGCTTGTGGACCCGGGAGCCCCTGGCTGTAGTGGTAAACTCACCACTCTGTCCTGGTATAACACAGTTCCACTGCATCTACTCAGGCCTGTCTGCAAAATCCTCCGCGCATGCCTTCCAACTTTGGAATTAATTGTAGTGAGGGAGCGTATAACAGATTAACATTGTCTTACCTAATGACTCACCCGTCTTTATTGCATGTGATGTAACACACGCAGAGGTGATTAAGAGCCCATTGCAGGGATCCACAGAGAAGGCGCGTGATTTCTATTGATCTGGCAACCTCAGACGTAATTAAACACAAGTAATGAGAGGCAGGAGCTTGGCTCTGTGCTCACTGGGGTTATTATTACATCAATGCCCACAACGGCCTCCGCCTCCACTGACCATTTATCACCATCATCTTCTTCATCCTCATCTCTCATTATTTCTGCTCCTTTCTCATTTTGATCCATGCAGTCATCACACTCCTCCTGAGAATCTTTTTTACCAGAAGCCCCAGTGTTGTATTACTGTTAACGACTGTACTGATATTACCACTGTTGTTATGGATATCGTGTGCATAAATATTAAATAGTGTATTTTGATGCAATAATAAAATAAAATACTATCAGAATTAATGTTGCTTTTAATAATGATACTGGTACTGTCAGAAAGCATCAGAATACATGGTTCTCTGTCCTGGATACATGGTTCTCTATCCTGGATACATGGTTCTTTGTCCTGGATACATGGTTCTCTGTCCTGGATACATGGGTTTAGTTTTCGCACCACATGAACTTAAGTGTTTTACTATCAGAATGTGTGACATTCAAATTAGTAGTTATGCTAGTTTTTCCAGCAGTACTGGGATTAAGTTAAAAACCTGCTCTCTACCCTCCCTACAGGACTGCAGGGAACTGCACTACCCCTGTCCTGCAGTGGAAGTCAGTCCAGTGGGGGAGGGCTAGGTCTCTCACACACAGCCAAGCACACAAACCACTCATGCCATAAATGAAGTGAGAAGATGGGCCTGTTGGACTGCCACAACACCCCCCCACCACCACCACCACCATCCCACCTCCCCCATCTCTGTACCATAAACCCCTCCACCCTGCTGCTCGGCCCAGCAGGTCCTGCCCATCAAGCCAAACACCCACCAACTTCGGCTCGATCTGTGTGATGGAGGACGCCCTGTGGACATGGGCAGAGACTATGTGTATCTGCAGGGGTGGGGAGGGGGTGACCAGCGCAGTGTCCCCCGAGGTTCCAGCTTAGAAGCTTCCAGCCCCGAATTCCACAAGGGGATTTAGGATCACCCCAGAACTCCACCAGAGCACTCTGGATCACCCCAGAACTCCACCAGGGCACTCTGGATCACCCCAGAACTCCACCAGGGCACTCTGGATCACCCCAGAACTCCACCAGGGCACTCTGGAACACCCCAGAACTCCACCAGGGCACTGCGGATCACCCCAGAACTCCGGAAGTCAATGATATGAACAGCAAGCCCTCTCTATCCACTGGGATCGGAACCAGCCACCACTTTCTGCCTGATGTGACCCTTACAACCCTTCCCAGCCTGAGCTGAATCATAACCTGACATCAGCTCAGAAAATAACATAAAACATACTGTAAGGACTTCTGTCATCTTCTTTTTTCAGCATTTTCTTTAGCTTTTTGTGAGAGTCTTTGACACACAGATATGTCAGACAAATCACAATAATTACCTCAAATAACCAAACACCGGGACATCCTGTCCTCAGATAACCAAACACCAGGACATCCTGTCCTCAGATAACCAAACACCAGGACATCCTGTCCTCAGATAACCAAACACCGGGACATCCTGTCCTCAGATAACCAAACACCAGGACATCCTGTCCTCAGATAACCAAACATCGGGACATCCTGTCCTCAGATAACCAAACACCAGGACATCCTGTCCTCAGATAACCCCAGGAGAATAATAACATCTAGTTTCACGATCAGAACAAACAGAAAACCAAAGACCTGATGCTGTTTCTCCTGCTTGAGTTAAACGGAGGGAACGTGTGGGTTTCCAGTGGACGAGTGTTACCATGTTCTAGCAAGGCCTGTCCACACATGCAAACATCTCTAGTTTCTCTTCACAACAAGAGAGTTCAATAACATGTCATATGATCCATCTAGAGATGGATTACACCTCTCTCTCCATCACTGTATCTCTCTCTCTGTATATCACACACACACACACACACACACACTCCTACACATTGAGTACCTTGGAGGCAGATACTGGACTAGCTGCTAGCCAGTGTGTCTAAAGTACGGAGCTAAGCTTCCTGTTCTGAAGCTCTTCTACAGCCGACTTGCTCTCCAGTTCCTGCCTGGAAACAGTTGCCGTGCTACAGTTGCCAAACACACATCTGCAACGTGTTCTTAGCTAGAGAATATACCATGAATAGAGAATATACCATGAAACCATGACTCTATGTCACGCATTTGATAGGCTGTCACTAACTTTCCCAAAGGCTTCGGAACATTTCCAAGGCCTTGGAGTGGAGATGCGGTTCTTTCCCTGCGTTTGCAAACTGTGTTCTTGCTGGGTTTTGCTCTGTCAGACACAGAGCCAAGATTCAGGTAGGTTTGTGAGGAGCACCTCCACAGTCCTAAAATAGGCCTCTGACTGTGTGCGCCCGCGCATGTGTGTGTGTGTGTGTGTGTGTGTGTTCATGTGTGTTATCAGGGATTCCGTGCATCCTTGCACAGATAGTTAAAATGATCAAAATCTTCAGCATCAGATAGCCTGGTCAGCACAGACTGGGAAAGGAGAGATCTTACCCTCCACTCCAACCCCCGTCACAAACCCAGGAGATGGAAACGCATAATGACTCAGAACTGGAAACGTGTTCAGTCGTTCCATCATGAGACATTACCCCGATTTCTATTAACAAAACAGTCTTTTGTGTAAATTCACCAAAACGGGAGTATTTCGGAAAAATACTTTATAGTTAAAGACAACAAAATAATGTACTGCTACTTCGCAAAGCCTGTCTTCAGTTGAGCAGACGTGATGGAATGTTCTAGACAATGAGCATGTGTTTTCCTGATTTGCTGTTTCAAACCTGTCTGTTTTTTCCGATACTTCCTTTTGGAAGATCCCTGTAACCACGGCTACACCACACTAGAGGAAGATGGCGTCTTGTTTCTGCATCCAAAGTCATATAAACTCTGGGCTTCCTGCTGACCAGGCCTGCTGTCCGCACGTCAAACCCTGATGCCTCTTCCTGCCACGAAAGAGGAAGAGGAGAAGCAAAAAACAAAAGCTCAAAGGTCAGCGTGGTGAAGGTGGGCAGCTGGGAAAACCAGAAAGGCTGTGCGAGTTTTCCCATGGACCGTGGGAATCAGTGGTAAACGCAGCACAGCGAGCCGGGATGAGCCAGACCCGACCTGACCCGACCCGACCCGACTTGCAGCGTTCGGCACACCACTCACACTCAGATAACGCTCATGAATATTCATTGATGCTTTCAGCTATGTAAATTCAGAATTCAGCTATGACCAAATTCCTAATTCCCTAAGGGAGAGCCATCCACCAAAGTGATGGCATGCAAATAAGATGCAAATCATCTCCCAATGGTCTCGTTTAATTTGCAGGTGAATGTCCAGATATGAACAAGTCAGACTTTCAGAAGTAAACAAGATCCACCGGCTTTCAAACGTCTCTCAGACTGAAAACAAGGAAACACAATTTGCATTAATATGACAAACATGTCGTTTAGGTGCTGATAAGGCCTCTGCTCCACTCTGAACACAGCCTGAAACAAAATGACAGTAGGACATCCCAGAACCAACCAGTTGGACCCAATCAAATGGCTCACACTCTTCTTATGAAATGCCTAATCTGAAGCATCATCAGTGCACTGTAGCTGATGCTGTTAACAGAATCATACCAGTCCACAGTTCCTGGTGGGGCCTTTAGTTACAGTTCAACCAGGACCAAAATCACAGGTGTTCAGCATGGCAAACAAACCCTAACCCTGACCCTAAACCCAACCCCTACCCTACCCCTTACCTACCCCATCCACCCTTCATCCAGGGCCACACCTCTGCACCATCCATGTGCCCCCCACCTCTTAATCCATCCATGCCCCTCAACTGGCCGTTATGCCATACCATATTTCGGTAACCATGGACACACGCTCAGTGGCCTCATGACCCACTCCAGATACCATGTGTAGCAACCACAGCCAGTGTCAAACCTGGGTGGTAAACATGCACTCTGGCCTCCAATAGTCAGCTTCTACCTTCCTGAGTGATGGTCTCCATGACACCCAGCCAAGCACTACGGCACCGCGGTTGTCCCTGACAACTCACTGATCTGTAGGCTTGTATGAGTCCCAAGATGAGCTGTTCCAGTGTGCGATGAGTCCATTACTATTTATATATTCACAGAGGAGGGTTTGGCCCTTAAAGTCTGATGAGTAACTGAATCAATCTCTGGTAAATATATTAATATGTACAAGGGGTGTTTGTGCATGAATGTATAAAACATGAATGTTACACAATCAGTATACTCTCGCCATATCAATACAAACACCTTGTCAGATGTTTGAGTCTACAGCTCATTTGCCGCCATGCAGTGGTTGGTCAGTTTCTGATCACATGACCACAGCTGGCCCAGCACTGGCACTTGACACATACAAAGATCACAACAACACTTCTGAGCCTAACATACTCACACCAGCTTGGCTCCCACTGCCATGACAATACCACGCATACTACACCCTCACACTTCTCCAGAACATACTACACCCTCACACTTCTCCAGAACATACTACACCCTCACACCATACTACACCCTCACACTTCTCCAGAACATACTACACCCTCACACTTCTCCAGAACATGCACCTTCTGAAGTGGCCTGCAGACAGGGAAGGTAGGCATCTCTAATCAAGTAGCTTTTCAGTGTGTACCACTGAACAAAACGCCCAGTACAATAATATGTTCTTACAGTCTTAATATTAGTTAAGTGTAAATTCCTTCCTAAACCACACAACCCCATATGCTTGTCATCAGAGGAGAACCATTAACCTGTATACCTGCGTTTTCAAAAACGAATGAAAAAGATTAAACATTTATTCGCACCTTATTCGTTAGCATATACGACTATATTTCAAATTCGGTCTGCATTGGTTTTTTAAAATGGTGTAACATGGTATAAAATAAAGCCGTAAAGGTTAATGTATTTAGCCTACATAAATGTACCTCGAAACATACAGTATGAATAGGCAATTAGTCCACAGCGTAACCTGTATCCTATCCATTCAGCAGAAAAAAATGTAATGTTACTTCATCTACACAGCATAGACAAAGGGAGATAAAAAACGAACTTCATGAATGAATTGTAGATCCGTTCATTTGAGCCACATGTAGCCCAGTAACTGGATAATTCAGCCCTCCTCACGTGCTCGAATAAAAGCCGGTTTGCTGTAGGAAACACGAGCGGAGAATTCTTACCTTTCATAAGGGCGTTTCCGTTTAATTCAGGATCCCCCCCCACCCTTAACCGTTGTCCGCTGGGCTGGAAAGCTGCTTGTCACCGGCGCGCTGGGAAACTGATCAGTTTGGTGCCCGCATCCTTTCCCCGGTTTGTGCTCAGGCGGCGGGGCGTTGAGCCGTGTCTGTGGTCACTCGCGCTCGCGGCTCGCGCACGCCTGTATTCACTCGCGCTCACCACGCCTTCGACTCGTCGGCCACAAAGGCGGCACGCGCCGCTGTCTGAAACCCCCCCGCCCATCCGGCGATGCTGTAGACTGAGAGAACTGAATGCATTGCTCATCGGTAGCAGGTAACAGAACGAGAAAAGGGAGAATGATGCTTTTGACGTTAATTAATGAGACCCACAGTAAAGTTTCGATAGCCATAAGGTTTTCGACGCATTTAAAGGGAAAGGTGTCTAAGTTTGAAAGGACATATGAACTTAGTGACGTCGAAACGGCGTCAAAACATGTATCTATTGTAATACGTAAAATATATATGAGGTATAGGGAAATTATGTGATGCAAAAGACAATTTTATTGTAATTTTATTAATACATATAGCGTACATATACTCAACAAAACCCTTAAAATATCGTTGAGCCATGTATATACCATTTAATTATA
>JAOXYF010000023.1:9981404-9996125 GCA_028565775.1 Sternarchorhynchus goeldii
GCAGAATTATGTGGAGTGGAAGGGATGGGATGGATTGGAATGGAATTAAGTGGAGTGGAATAGAGTGGAGTGGAATTCGATTCACTGTCATTCTGTGTGGAGTCTGTCATCATATGAAAGTGCGGTAGGGATTTATGAACAAAGGCCCTAAACTGTTAGTGTCTCAATACTGTTATTCTCAATACAGCTCAGGGGATTCCCCTCCAACACCCCCAACCCACCCCACCCAAACACACACGCGCGCACATCCATAACCCACTCTCCATCACCTGGCCTAAAAGAAGGAGCTCATTAAACTCCACCTGCCATCTGTCTTGGGCGGGGCTAACCTTCACCCTAATGAGACTGTTCTACGAAGACAGAGCTTTGCTTCCTATTCAGTAGCGTAAATGTGCAAGTCACTGTATGTGTGCCAGGCAGTACTGAGAAATACCATCTGGCAGGACATCATTGAACGTCTGCAACTGCAGTGTGATTCGAAGAGTGTTGGAGGAATAAAACACCAGTACATTTCATCATAGACCATGTTGGGACAGTGGCCTTCGGTCACCACAACGGGGTTTGTTTTTAATCTGTTGCAGTGAATCCTATATGTTCTCAGGAGGAGCATGGAACAGCTCACAGTGCACCAGCGAATTAGCGAGTCTTTAACAAGTACGTAGAATCACATGAGTCAACACTGACCTGAGTTCTGCCTGGCATGACAGGTCTGGTTGGTGCAGGATGCTTAGACGGGCAGGAAGAAGAAGGAAGGAGGAAGGAGAAGGAGAAGCAGCACTGTACAGTCACACACAGGAACGGCTGAAGAACTGGAGAGATCTCAAGTCCTTTCTCAAAAACGTCCTGACTAGGGTTTGAATGGAGTATTACTGGTGCAGCTGCTGCCCCCAAGTGGACACTATGTGTATTTGCACTAATAATGGAGGGAGTAAATGTAAAAAAATAAATAAATGAGGGAGTAAGTGATCGGAACGGGTAAGATGCTATTGATTCGGAAGAAATTATTGATCGGAACTTTTTTTAAATTAGCATATACACTTCATCAAATCTTCCAATCAAATCTTCCAGTTTTCAACTTCGTTCATAACTCAGTACACTAATAAATACATTGCTGTACAATTCTTCAATAAGCGCCACATTAATACACACAAAACTCTATAATCATATGCATACGTTTCTTCAAAAGGCTCTATCACTTGTGATCACTGATAGAGGTGCAGTGCAGTACATAATGATTTGGAAATACTGGGCGTTTGCACTATTTGAGCAGAGTATTATTTGAGTATACGTTTTGTTGCCATAGAAAATTAAACATAAAACGTGTGGTACTGACAGCACCATACGGTATATGTTTTCTGCGAAAACTAACGAGAACTCCGAAAGAATACCCCACACAAGGTGTTCAAACCCGACTAGGGAGCCAGCTTTTCCGTGAACCACTGTGAAGCTGAATCACCATTTCGAAGCAGATTCAAAGATCGACAGCAAATCTGAAACGCAGCACGCAAATGATTCGCTGTCTAAGGCGAGGAGTCCTTCTCTCGTGAAATCCTGTTGTCTGTTTATCGGCTCGCGCACTAGCTGGAAAAGCAGCACGAGGATGCACTCTCGAGCCCATTGGCTCCTCTGATCCCGAGCCACATTCCTGCCACACACATGACGGGTTTGTGTGATAATCTGCAGCAGGTCGTGACGCGAGACCAAACAAGGTCTGCGCAAGAATGTCAGGTTAATGAAACTGGTCAACAGTGATGTTGTTCTCTACAAAAATACCAAACGCTATGTATTTTTGCATGCTGAATCCAAATATATTTTCTGTTACAGTGTACTCATATATCATTATGTACAGTATGTAAAAGTGGAACCAATGAGGCTGGATCCTCTCTATACTGGCAGGCTACTGCTCAACACTGAAGAGGGATGTTCCTGAGCACAGATATAAGCAAAATCCTTACACTTTACATTTATGCCTGTACAAGGATGTCTGTACACATTTCAAATGTAACAGCTTTATTTATGAATAAGTAATAAACAATATTTAAAACGTAACACAAAAAACTATACGTAATAGAACATTTATAAAAACAGATTCACAGTTAACATAAAATGTACTATATAGTTCATGTATTTAAGTTTGGGTTCAAAAAAATATTAACACTATGTGTTATTATAGAACTGGAAAACATTCACTCTTTTTCACGAGCGGTACTTTACATTTCCGTAATTAATTATGTTAAATATTGCAGCTTGTGCCAAAGATTTTTTCATTCTTTTTTTTGGCTAATCTTTTCAGGTACTAATTTGAATTTGTGCAGCAATAATTCACCCCTGGTGACATTTACAGAGATGATCGGTATATAGGCATTATAACTCAGGACGAGGGGGTAAAGTTAAGTAAATGTGCTACGCTGGTAACGCAAATATTTGACAGGATCTTCTATACACTCAAGGCGGGGTCGACCGAGAGTAAATATTTTGTGCGCAGTTTTATACTGACACCGTGTGGTTATTATAAGATTGGTACTTTGGCGTAGGCTAAAAAAGAATCGGGGGAGATATTTTGTGTTCTAGTCGAGAGACGAACATACCGCACACGAAGAACTGCTCTCCCTAGTAAGACTTCTGGAGCGTTGGTAGTATGACTTGTTTGTAACGTTTGTGGGTTGAACAGTTACACAGTGAAGCTTATCAGCAGTTTAACAACGGTATCGGCGACGCCTTATTTCTAAGTCATCACAGTTGCGAAAATCCAACACAGATATTTTTTTCAGTTGTGTTTTGCGGGAAAAGCCAGTATCATTTTGAGTCACTGCCACATGCCGAGCTGTAGAAAGGAGCTCTGGATGTAAGCTAAATTCCCCTCTCTTGTGACGGCCAATAAAAAGATGCTGACAGTGTCCGATCGAACCACCAAGCCAACGTGCATTCTGGGCTTTGTAGTTCCTGCTCATGCGCGCTTCGCTAAGCTGTTCCTTGGTCGTCCTCTCATCGAACTACAGTTTTCTAAGCAGTGAGCTACTGGAGCGCAGAAAGGACCGGAGAGCTGACATCACAGCGGCTGGCACTTCGTGCGTCCGAAACAACTAGTTTGAACTGTCGTGTTCTTTTTGACTGGGAACTGGCCGAGCTTAACACTTGCAAGTATGCAGTCGGAATCTGGAATTGTACCCGACTTTGAAGTTGGAGAGGAATTTAATGAGGAACCAAAAACATACTACGAATTGAAGAGTCAGCCGCTGAAAAACAGGTCAGTGGATCGTACGGAGCGTTTCCCACTGCTGCGTTTGACAGCTACCACGAAGCCCGCGTACAGTTTCGAGCAAACGCGGTACAAACGGACTGGGTCAGTTCGCACTGGTAACAAATAACAGATCTAAATTGGTTTAATTGTAATTCGGTTTTTTTGGGCACAATGCACGTTATCCTGCTTCATCACTGAACCTTTATAGTAATTATCTATTTTCCTGACAAATTTTGCGACTGGTTTCTTTGGTAATTACAGTTTTATAATGCTCGTGGGTGTTGTCAATATTAAATATTTGCGTATAGCTTAAGAGTCGTGTAGGCTGTCCTACTGTTAAAAGTTCTTAAAATGTTTAATCTAAGTCATAAATACCACGCGTTTACACAGCAGTTATAAACCTTGTATATGTCGTAATTTTGTGAATGAATTTGCTTTCAGAATTCTTATGGGTTTAAGCAAAAGTACAGGGGCGGCCGCACATCATGTCGTGTGTGGGTTAAGTCACTGGTAGTACTCGATGTTAGAGCTGATGGGTGAGTTTCCGTGGCTCTGTGTGTATAAAGAGCAATGACCTATCACATTGCAATAGTCTAAGGATACAGATGCTGTAGTTTCCAGCCGTTAATCGACTGATCAGATTTAATCAAATTCTTCCTTAAGAGCTATTCCTCCTTAAGAGTTATTCCTCCTTAAGAGTTATTCCTATTGTATATTCCCAAATTCGAATAAGGTCAGAAATAACAAAGTGATGACATTCTACTAGATGGCACATGATGTAACTTCCCTATTCCCAACATGCTTTGCACTCTCATCTTGTCCAATTAATATTTACAAAAAATTAGACAATTAGGCAAAACAAGTAAATCATCAGTTCTGTTTTTCCAGTTTCTCAGTTTTGGGGCGGTGGAGGAGGTGGGGGGAGTGGGGACTGAGCATCTTACACAGCAGTGTAGATTGGGTTAGATCTGAACATGAGTTCAGATTTCACTGTGAGTTTAGATTTGAATTTAGACTGGGATATGTGTTTGTATTAAAGTCTACACTGGGCTACAAGTTTAAGCTTTAGACTGAGGAATGGATTTAGCCTGGGGTATGAGTTTAGACTTGGGTACAAATTTAGACTGGAGTATGGGTTTAGCTGGGGTATGGGTTTAGACTGGGGTATGGGTTTAGTTGGAGTATGGGTTTAGTTGAAGTATAGGTTTAGTTGGAGTATGGGTTTAGTTGGAGTATGGGTTTACAATGTACTGTCTAACATATGCATGTTACACATGAGCTACTTGGACACGTGTGTTCTTTAGTTTTTGATCTTGGCTTGCTCTGACCTATGCCCCGTGTAGGTGACCTTTCCTGCTCCTGACCTTGAACTGATCCGATTACATAACCTTCACATAGACTCTAGCTGCACCGCGCAAACACAGAGGGGATTTACTCCACTGATCAGACACTTTGATCAATTTCGGGCCAATTTGTATTATATGACAGTTTCCTGCTTGCCACAGATGCAGCTGATGTTGAGTCCTGTTAAGTTGGGAGACACTCAGCTTCTGTTTTGGTCAGCAGATTGGAACAGATTTCTGGTTTGACACTTCACAATTTCATACATTACAATAATAAACTAATTTCTTTATTACCAAGGCCCCTTTGTTTTTGAAATGTTTTCTACAAGATAATAAATGTGTGCTTTCAGTTTAACAGTGAGACTTTACTTTTGAATGTATCACAACAACTCTGAAGGCACCCAGTTGGAAAGCAGGCATTAACCACAGTGCCCGACCTGCTGGCTGGGTACTGCTGATCAGAACCGAACTGCTGTCTGGGCACTGCGGATCAGAACTAAACCGACCTACTGGCTGGGTACTGCTGTCCAAGTGCAGGGTGATTCATATGTTCTTTATGTGGTTAAAGAAGTCAGACAAACTGTGATTGTTCTGTTCTGGTCTTAGGGTGTTTTGGCACTGTGAAGAGTCTTGGTGGCCTCCTGACAGACATGAACTAGGCTTAATTTAGCTTGGGCAGCTGGAGTGGGTGCTGTAGCCACTGTAAGGTGTAAATGAAGACTGTGCAGTAGTTTCACAGGAAAAAAACTCTTGTCAGAGATGGCAAAATGCTGGGAATATACATTACATCCACCTACAATGGACTGTGTGTACGCTGAACATCCTGAAGGGGGCTTTCTGCTTGTGTACAGCATATAGCATAAACTGAGCAAACCTTCACTGGTATCTGCTGATGTGCTGGGGCTATAATCAGTCTGATCCAGCTCTGTTACTGCTCTGTGTTACTGCTCTGTGTTATGATGATGAGTTCTTACTCTTTACTGGTGGACAATACCTTTGCTGACACAGAAAAGTTTAAGATGAATCCATGTTTTTATTTATTATTGTTTTTATTATATTTATTGTTGTTGTAATAAACAGGCAAGTCTAAATAAACTAACTGAAAATGTAAATAACCATGCAGGTAGTAATAGTAGAAGATGAAGTGTAATTAATGAAGAATATTTGCAGTTCTCAGCAAAATCTCAAAACCAGGAGTGTCGATACCACCCAGTGAAGTTAGCTTTAGCATTCTAGCCTCATCCACCCAGTGAAGTTAGCTTTAGCATTCTAGCCTCATCCACCCAGTGAAGTTAGCTTTAGCATTGTTATCCTCATCCACCCAGTGAAGTTAGCTTTAGCATTGTTATCCTCATCCACCCAATGAAGTTAGCTTTAGCATTGTTATCCTCATCCACCCAGTGAAGTTACCTTTAGCATTGTTATTCTCATCCACCCAGTGAAGTTAGCTTTAGCATTGTTATCCTCATCCACCCAGTGAAGTTAGCTTTAGCATTGTTATCCTCATCCAACCAGTGAAGTTAGTTTTAGCATTGTAGCCTCATTCAAGCAGAGGTCAGCGTTGAAGCCCGTTTCATATAGGACACAGCACGTCCTAATTAATGGCCTTTGTATTGATGTTTTCTTAGCATAACTGGTCCAGGATCAGGCTTGGTTTAGAGCAGCGGTTTCTTTTTCCTAGTTCTTGAAATACAACATTTTTTTCTTGTTTAAACATCTATATCAGCACTGATGAATCAGGTATGTTTCGTTAGAAACTAAGAAAGATTATAACAGGGTTATAACACAAGACCTCATCATTTCTGGAGATGATAATACCATACAAGCTTGCAACAATATCTCAGACTAATGCTGGTGGCATGTCACTACTTCATGGAAAATTCCATGGCGTGTTGAGTCTGTTACTGAGTAGATGGGATTTAGATGGAAAATTCAGGGTCTACACAGTACACTAGACATCCCCCACAACTTCCACCTGTGGCTGATGAAACTGTTAGGAGTTCATCTAACTCAGAACATTATGGGCCTGGCTTCCCAAACAAAGCGCTAATGAATCACCATCAGGACTTATTTTTAGTCTAGGTTTAGCCTAAGTTTAGTTTAGGTTTAGGCTGTCTGTGTGTATGAGAGTGGACCTGGGTTGTTTGGTTCAAAGGAACCAGACTAAACCCTCTTAACACAGAAATACCAGTATGGAGTCAGACCAGTGTAACACTCACTGCAAGAAACACCTTAGAAAGCAGCCTTGTTTCCTAGTAGTGGGGTCTGTGCGCTGTGATTGGTAGAACCCCTGGCAGAGGAGCCATGCTGCTGCTGACAGTTCTCCAGCACCTACGTCCCCGAGAGTGAGGGACAGCGACAGGTGTCTGAGCACGGCCTCCGCACCATCTTACGTAACCGTCAGCCCTCCCTCAAACATCCTCCACTGCGGTTTCGTTTCCTTTAGACCTGCACATGTAGAGTTTGTTTATTTTTATTGCAATCTTGGTGCTTGCAGTGCTAATATTGCCGAGGCTTCTATTATGCAAATGAGAAAAACCACAGAATGTTTTTTATTGCGTTTGCTGTAAGCATCTCAGGTGTTCCTGTCCCTATTCTGTTTGTGATTTGATAAGCGAAATCAGCCATGTGATCAAACAAACATATATAACTTTGGTCAACATATTGCAGGCCAGTCCTTAAACATGGAATCCTCAGGATGTTTCAGTATGTCACAAGCTATATGTCGATAACAGTATTTATCAGTGATCTCGCAATGTAATATTCATGTCCATTTCATGCAGCTCTAGTTTCATTCTTGACCTGGTGCTCTGAAAAGAGGGCAGAGGTCAGTTTCTCGTTCAGTTGAGTAAAGGGGAAGTGTAATACGTACAAAGTATCATTTTGCGGTAATCGCTTACTAATCAGTGAATTACAGACAGACATTGAACTAATAACCCTTTTGTTCTGTTTGGAAACACACAGAGTCCAGAGCGTTTGTGTAGGTGGACTGAGCATGGGGTGTATTTATAGGTGATCATCAGTGTCTTGGCTGAGTCACATCTCAATGTTCCTGTTTTCAGTATTTATACACAATATTAAAGCGACAGTGATTAAAAAAAACATCCCTAAAACCCTTTTAAACCCAGTTAATTAGCTGTGTAATGTATTTAACTGATGAATGACAGATAATCTGGCAGTGTAACAGGTGGATATGTGACTAATGTTTTGCCTGAACCCAGAGATCAGAATCTGTGGAGGGAGCAGAGGTGAACACAGGTGGCAGGTATAATCACAGGCAACTGTTATTACAATCCATAAAAAAAACAACCAGAGATCAAAAACCAGGGAAATAATGTAAACAGACGAATGGTTTAATGTCACAGATCTAATGAGTCGAGGAATAAGCAGCAGGTGTTGCTATGAGCAGATGTTCCTAATAATTAGTGGGTGGGTCCACAGAGGCACTGAAGCTTCAGAGCATCAATTCAACTGCAAGAACCAAGAAAGGATCACCACAAGAGGAAATTCTGATACATGACTGAAAGCATTTCATAAGAGTTATGGAAGTGACATATTTCCCAGTTGCTCTTGGAAGTTTAATGCCAAATGTGTGAAAGAGCTGCAACTTTGGGAAGTTCATGACCCGTTGCAGTATCAGGACTACTGTGCAGATTGTTTCAGGATAAATAAACAGTAAACACGTGGTATCTGAGTACTGGGTTCTGAGCTTAACCACGTAACGTTCAGAGGGACAAGACTGTGCTGTTCTGGGGACAGTGGAAGGTATGAAAGCCTGCAGTCCAGTTACAAAGATTTAAAAGAAAAAAAAATTAAACTATGTGCCTGTGTGTGTGTGTGTGTGTGTGTGTGTGTGTGTGTGTGTGTGTGTGTGTGTGTGTGTGTGTGTGTATAAGAGAGAGAGAGCGAGAGAGATGGAGGTCAGAAGTGAAACTCACATGTCAGCAATTATATAATCTGTCGTGATTTTGTGGTAGCTGGTGTGGAAGACGTTTGGGGCAGGTCTACAGCGTCTAGACTCAGACCCGTTGAAGTCCTGTTACCGGTGCTGGTCCGTTTCTAGACTCAGACCCGTTGAAGACCTGTTACCGGTGCTGGTCCGTTTCTTAGGCCCATGGCACTGCAGTAGGTACTGAGTGGTTCTGCTGGAGCTTTTACTCATGTTAAAGCCATGGCTGGTGTGAGGGCATCCAACCAGCATTAGCCCTCAGACCAGAACCTTCTCAGACCGGAACCTTCCCAGACCAAAACCTTCTCAGACCAAAATCTTCTCAGACTAAAACCTTCTCAGACTAAAACCTTCTCAACCCAAAACTTTAGACCAAAGCCTTCTCAGACCAAAACCTCCTCAAGGCTTGGAAGGTGAGAAACACAGTTTGTGCAGGCTCTTTATGTATACCCACAAGGTCTTGGAAAAATGTTTATTACAAAGTGGTATATATAATTAGGTGGTGTTTATTATTAAGTGGTGCTTATAATAAACAGGTGTTTATAATTAGGTGGTGTTTGTATTAAACTGTGTTTTTGATTTAGTGGCATTTATAACTGGTATTTACAATACATATGTGTTTACAATAAAGTGGTGATTAACTTTTAAGTGGTGGCTGTAATAAAGTGACTAATGAGCATATTTGTACTTCATACTGTTCCACCTTTTTGCTCTAACCTAAGGTGAACCTAACCTTAACTCCATCCCTAACCCTAACACTAACCCTAACCTTAACCCCATCCCTAACCCTAACACTAACCTTAATCCCATCCCTAACCCTAACACTAACCCTAACCCTTACACTAACCCTAACACTAACCCTAATCCTAACCCTAACCTTAATCCCATCCCTAACCCTAACACTAACCCTAACCCTAACCCAGCTCAAACCTAGATAAAACAAAACCATGACACAGGAAGGAAGACCGAGAGGACAGGCGAGAGAAACGCTGTTTCCTGAGGTGTTTGGTTCGTTCTGATGCTTTGACACTCCCTCTGAGTGTGCTGTTGATTTAGGGAACTCATTCCTGACTGGTGTCTCCTTCAGGAAGACTCTTCCCATCGAGCGAATGAGAATAAAAATGTTTGTGGAGTGACGCATTCACACTGCCACTGAATTTAGCCTTTGCTATCTCACTCTGATCCTCCTCTCGTCATAAAAAAAACTACATACTAAAAAAGAATTGCTGTAAATCAGAGAGAAAAAAAACTTAATGACGCATTTTCCCACCCAGTCTTGTCTCACAGTTCGGTCAGTCAGAGAGATGTGAGCGTTGGGCTTTTCAGAGCAGCTAACAGCTCGCTTTTAAACACACGAAGAAGAAGAAGAAGAAGAAGAGAAGCTGATTCACTCAACCATACGAAGCTTTACTGGAAGTTAAAGAATCATCAGTGTAGACCGAACACTGCAAAAGTACTTAAACACACTATTGGTCCGTGACAAATATGACATTTTTCTGACTGAAAAGGTAAGTCAGATAAGTACAGAATATGTTGGCTTTTCAGTCCTGTTTTTTATTTTACTATTTTGCATTTTGTAAAGTGTTTTATATTTAATGCTGTGTTGAATGTTTTAATTAAATGATGAGTAATGTAATCTCTTTTCTCTGGTGGGTTAATATATGTTTGGGAATAAAACTAGGGATTATGTGTGAGATCATTTCTAAGTGTTTCACATACAGTTCACATAGGATTATTTGAACTGGATTCTTTTTACAGGCTGATGGGAACAGTCAGGGATATTTAGTGCTGTGGGTCTGGAATTCAAAAGACACGTCTATTTTGATGTGCTGTAACAAATTAGTCATTTAGTAGGTTTTAATTTTTTTCTCACAGCGTGTTTGCTGTTCGACCTTCTCTTCAGTCTGCTCTGACACGGGCGGGTTGGGGCCAGAGGTGGTGGAGAGAGGCAAATGAACAAAACCTAATTATAGAAATAGGAGACGACAAGTTCCGACTGAATGAGTGGATCTTCTACAGTCTCTCTACGCGTATGATAACAAAGAAGCCTGCTCTCTGCGAGGAAGTCTGTGCTTCCAGTGTAACTGTGTGTGTAAGTTACTTCATTATTTAGTCAGAATACTTCAGTGCTGGTTCAGAGGAGACGGGGTTCACAGGCGGTGAACTGTCCGTGGGTTTCAGTTTGCTTCACGTAAACTCTAGAGCTTGTCGTCGGTAACTAACCTTCGTTTTCTTTTCAGCAGATATGATCTCACTCTGTTAAAACATGTGAAGTGTGTAGTGTGTTAGCTCTTCAGTGTTTGTGAGTGTGATTGAGTGAGTGTGTGTGTGTGTGTGTGTGTGTGAGTGAGTGTTTGTGAGCCTGGCATATCGCTGAAGATGTGGTGAAAAGGTGAGAAGATGAGGGTGCTGTCAAGCATGCTCTGTAGTAATTAACACTGCTCTGTTTGGAGAGAGACAGAAAAAGAGAAGGAGAGAGAGAAGGTAGGAGCACACAGTCCTTCCCACAGCACCTGTAGTGACATCACACCCTCAGAGAAGGTGACTGTGAAGGTGAACTGTGAAGCTGGTGGGAAAGAGTGCCCTCTAGAGGCTAGAGGCTCTTCCTGTCCTCCTGGGAAACGTGTGCTCTTTGGTTCGGGGTTCTGACGCCAGCTGTGGTGCACAGATGTGTTTAAATGCCACGTCAAATGAGCAGCTACATTTTTTCATCATTTGCAGTGTGTCGTTAGGTCTGTTTGCATCCGACAACAATAACAGTTTAGAATGTAGATTTCATGTTTTTCTAAGCAGAATGTATACAGTGATGCCATACATGGGTTAGCATGTGGGGTCTTGAGTTTATTACTGTGGTCTGTTCCTGTTCGGGTTGTTCTCAGTAGTAGAACATCTGAAAGTCTGAGAGTTTTCTTCACTTAAAATGCACTGTAATATAACCACTCAGAAACACACGCACTCCTGTATGCACATACACCTTGTTAGTGTGTGTGTTTCATACTGCCCCATTGCCTCCGTCTGGGATTGGAGTAGCCAAGACTGGCCCTGGTGCCACCCCCTCCTCTCTCTCTCTCTCTCTCTCTTTCTCACATACACACACACACACACACACACACACACACACACGTGCATGCTCATGGCTGCCAGGCCAGTGTGACAGGCAGGGCTCTCCAAGGGCGACCGGTCCACCTTCAGACCTTCAGGCCTGCGTAACAGGCATGGAGTCACTGGGAGTGTTCAGTGTACACTGTTTCCACTCCACTCAGAACTGCCACCCGTGAGTAGAGCATGGTTGCAAATCTTGAAGCTTGTGTGTGTGTGTGTGTGTGTGTGTGTGTGTGCTATATTAAATCTTTATATATAAATATCCTTACAAGTGCATGTATAATAATGTTAGACTACTAACTCTTGTATGCTGTAAGTATTAATTGTTGGGAATATAATTAGAAATTCCTTACTTTGAGTAAGAAGTTTCATTGCTAAAATGTCTGGCATAGGTTGGTGTTGTTTCTTAAAGGGCATAATATATAATAACTAATAACAAAAAAATAATATATAATAACGAATAACTAAAAAAGTCGCTTGGCAACGTTCTGTCACATCTGCTCATATTCCAGTTAATGGTTAGTACCAAAGATGTGTAGGGAATGGAGTTAGCATGTAGCTTTGGTTTGATAGTACTGGTACTTTGGTTAACAGCTCTCTCTCTCTCTTATCCTCTACACTGTTTCAGGGTCAGCTGACCCATCTGAATCCCCACATTAACCATTATTACAGACTCAGCAAAAAACAGCTCTGAGATCAGTAATAGAAGGCAGAAACGCTGATAATCTGGCAGCTCAGGGGAGGAGGACGGGCTGTTTCTGACCTGGCCCACTCAGCTCAACTCCGATTGGCTGCTTCTTTCTCTGGGTTAGGGGGCGTGGCCACAGAGGACTATGCAGCTATTGTTTAGCTGCTACACATGCACATGGGACAAGAGATGAACAACACACACACACACATACAAGAGATGGTGTGTGTACAACACACACACACACACACATACGAGATGGTGTGTGTGTACAACACACACACACACACACACACAAGAGATGGTGTGTGTACAACACACACACATACACAACACACACACGTGGAAAATTACCCTAACCCTAGCACATAACACAAAGTCTTTCTCTCTGAACTGATAGCAGCAGAAACACTGCATAGAGTGGACAGCCTGGAAATCCAAAACTTCTGCTCCTGGTTTGTTTTAGACCATAAAGACACTTTGGATTAACTTTGTGTTTGATGAAGGTTAAATCTTACAAAATTTCATTTGCACTGTGTGGGTGGAACCTAAGACAAAACTTAATTTGTTTTTGAAAAAATTGCCATTGGAACTTGCAAATTTTAATCTAAGACCCATATTGAAACAAGAGTGATTAACCAGGACTTTAATTTAGACAAAAAATCTTTTTATCTGAAACGGGGAGCACAAGTTTGAAGCCTGAAACTTATGCTTTCTGAACAAACATGCAGAGATAAGACGTTACATGCTATGAACTATGTCACATGCTATGAGCTACGTCATTGCTATGAACCATGTCTCGTGCTGTGAACTACGTCGCATATGCTGTGAACTACGTCACATGCTGTGAACGACGTGCTGCTTTATCTGCAGAACAAGCACAAACAGTGCTCAGAACGAAGCTATTTCTTCACTCTGAGGGCTTGTGGGGTCCGACTCAGGCATGCCGAGCCCAGGATGCCCTTCCGTCCTCGGCCAGGCGAAGGGCCCCGTAGTGTGTGGATAGTGTAGGGAGTGTCAGCGTTTCTCACCTGCAGGTGTAGATGGAGCACCAGCAGTACCTTTGTGCAGCAGGGCAGATGGCAGTGGCTCCCCTCTCTGTACCCCCTGGGCAAGCACCCCACGCCTGACAGATGCTGATAACTACCCACTACATTAGTAAATCATTCATTGTATTACCACCTCAATGCCAGCGTGTTATTCAGTATGGCTTTACACACCTCATGCAATGGTCATTTCTATCCATAAGAGACTCTGCTCAGAGTTTGTATAGCTGTGCTTTAAACAGTCACACCGTACAGGTGAACAGTCACACCCTACAGGTGAACAGCTGATGCCATGATTTGAATTTCATTTCTCCTTAGAACAGCTATGAACCTGCTAGTCAATTACATTTTTACCACTATTCAACAAAACTATTCAACAAATTTCCAAAAATATACAAGCTATGCATTTTTTAAAATGTATAATTGAATGTATCATGTGTGTAGTGATGGCTGTAATAATTTTTGAGTCCACAGGGTCTGATATGGATGTTTGCAGTTTCATTGTAGTTTCAATGAAAGTGGTACTATTTGTCTGTGCCTGGTTCAAACTCACAGTGGTGTTTAAAACAGTACCACCCTCCTCCCTGGGTCAGACTGGTGTTTAAACAGTACCACCCTGGTTCAGGATGGCCCTCAGCTTCTTTGGGTTTGGGGTTCGAGGCTCAGGGAAGGGGGGGTTGTGGATGTTGGAGTCGCTTCCCTAATTGTGGTAGTGCTTAGCAGGAAAGATGTTGTGCAACTTCCTGTTGGTCACTTTGTGTGCTAGTCTGAGTCTCAGCAAGACTGCATTTCTGTTCCTGCAAAAACTTAAACCCCAGCTGAATCTTTATTACAGTGCTTCGTTACAAACTTAAACCCCAGCTGAATCTTTATTATAGTGCTTCGTTACAAACTTAAACCCCAGCTGAATCTTTATTATCATACTATGCTATCATACGTGTGAGCATTACAGTCCTTCAAACTGCACTGCTCCCAGCTGTTCCCATTCAGTACATTATGTGACATATTAGTGTTTACTAAATTACTGACTATCCAGAACTATTACATCTGTGAGCTCTTCGAAGAGTCCATCGTGTTCTGTGTGATATACACTGTAAAATCGAGGGTGTAATTTAGGCTTAAGTGCTGAGATTTTCAGATGTTTTTTTCAGGTGATTTTCAGGTGTTAAACTATCGTGTAACAGAGACGTCCTGAAGAGTGTGGTACTCTGAAGAGAGTCTAGTACTCTGTGGTTGTTTGGAGAACACTGTACTCTTAGCTCACTCTAAATACATACACTCAGATTCTTCTAACCTGGATAACTGACTTTTAATGTCCAGTTGAAAGTCAGTTTATTAACTACATATTTTTA
>JAOXYF010000023.1:10025760-10041206 GCA_028565775.1 Sternarchorhynchus goeldii
GATAACAGTGTGGTAATTGTGGTAGATGTACATGTGTTAGACAACAGTGTGGTAACTGTGGTAGATGTACATGTGTTAGACAACAGTGTGGTAACTGTGGTAGATGTACATGTGTTAGATAACAGTGTGCTAACTGTGGTAGATGTATATGTGTAAGATTTAATTGTTAAAAGTCTCTTAGCAAGTGGTGCATGGAAAGAGAGACCAGAGGTCAGTAACAGTAAATGATCCCAGTGTTGTGATGGACTACACCACAGGCTTCTTCTACTGACCACTGACCTTCATTACAGTTCTTCATCGTAGATCACTGTGTCCGACTCCTTTATTTGCTTGCCATGGTAACCATGACAATTTCATGACATCACAGAGGACTATGGAGGGAAGAATCGGGTTTCACCTGTGTGAGCAGCTCTGTTTCTGCAGGGTGGAAACAAGGGTTTCTCTTTCTCCTTTCTCCTATCAGGAACTGAACTGTGGAACTGAAAGTTTCTACAGCATTCAAAGTCCAGTGCAGTCTAACAAACTTGTACAGCTGTTAATAATCAGAAGCCTCACACACCATGTAGAAGGTCAGGAGACAAGGAGATAAGCAGTCCAATCAACAGCTGATTTGAAGACAGAGAACATGGGAACATTACTGTCCTTTGACCACCTGGACAGAGCACTGGCACTCCTGATCAATCGTGATCAATCATTTGAACTTTGGAACAAAAACAAAATGTGAACAAAATCCACAATACTTTGTAAAGTTTATATCAATTTATGAGTTACCCTTTAGAGTAACCGTATGTAGGGGATTTACAGTTAGGTGGCTACAAACATAAATAGGTGTTTAACCACGAATGTGATCAGTCACTACCCAGAATTCCCCCACAGACGATGTCCCAGCTAACACATCTCTTCAGGAAACTCTAAAGGTGCTGAAGATTAAATTACCTTGTATATTAAAAGACATAAAAAGCGAGAATTTATTGTCTTAGTACAGAAACATTTAAACTTATTACTTTTCCAAAAATATATTGAAACAATGAGGACTTATAAAATAAAATGCAATTTTTTATTAAAATGTATGGAAAAAACCACTAAAGCCTCAGGCAAAGTAATAAAACCAATAGAAACTTTTTTAGCAGTTTCTTGCCACAGTGCTGAGATGGGCGAGGTGTTTATGTATAAATGGTATAAAGCAGCAGCAGTTGAACAATTACATTATAGCTGCTCAGGCTATTCCTTCTACTGTGTTAAGCTATTCAGCACACAATCTACATACAGCTCCAGCAGGTCGCACACATGACATTACCATAGTAACACCCAGGGCTGACTTTTGTCATCATAAAAGAATGTTGTTTCTCACTTGTTTTTCATGCTCTCCTTTACTGCTGCCACGGCAACCAGTCGTGTCAGCCACGATCACTATTTTCATTCACCAAATTCACAATTCAATCAACACACAGCACCTTTTCCCAATTGACAACCAGTACAAAATTATATTAAACCTTTATTTTATTTGAAAGTATTCAAGCTTTTGATTTACATTTTTCATTTGAATTAATGCATACGAATTATTTTTTAGAAATTATTCATGTTAATTGTGGAAGGAACACATGGAAGTTCAGATGACAGACAATCTTGGTAAAACAGCAATGGTGTGCAGTAAAGATCAGAGCTGCACCTGTACCTTGGACGCACTGAGAATTCACTTTACATTTTACAAAGTAAAATTCATTCATTCTTTTATTCATAAGCTTTTTCACACCACTTCCACTGTGCACAATCTGCACTGCATAGACGAGAACTTCTTTATTCGATTTCAAGTAACTGACAGCACACACAGAGCAAACAGATGGTGGAGGTAATTCTCACCAAGCCTTTACCAGAGTGCTGTTGGAGTGGAGGAGACAGGAGAGGCTGAAGGAGTTCTGCTCAAGAACACACCAGACACGGAAAAGGACGCTCTCTCACACACGAGAGCTTCACCCACGAAAAATCAGACTAAATGAATGTGATGACCTTGGTATGTATAAACCCAGCTGACCCACGTCGCTATGACAACACAAACAAAAGCAGCTAGGCTTTTATTAGCTGCGTTAAATGCACTCATTGTAACAACTAGCAACAAGACTGTCTTAACAAAACAAAAACAGTACTATTTATAAGGTGCTCAGATGCTATTATTTCATATCCCTTTGCTTTCCTGTTTCAAGTTCAGTAAAACACCCAAAAGCCAAGTGCAGTCTGCACTTTGAAAAGAAAACTTCAAGAACTGTGCAGAGGTGTAATGAACCTTTCAGCACTAAAACTCCCCTAGCTCACATAACTCCAATAACTCCACTAGCTCATCTAACTCCAATAACTAGCCAGATGTTCAGGAATAACACCATCACCAGTTTCATTCATCATAAATGTCCCCCAAGCTTAAAGTTCATGTGGAGTTTAGCATCCAGACCATCGCTTGTTTTCGAACCTGTAGGGATGTTTTACAATCAGACCAATTCTAAAGTGCACTGTGTTTTCCCAAAGACTTGCTGATGTTTGACTTTCTTTTGTTGACCTATACATCCTTTCAAGACTGCTGGGGTAGGAGAAGGGTTGGGGGGTGGTGTAAGGTGGAGTTAGCACCACAGTCGATGTAGCGATAGGCTTCCAGTGTGTACTGAGCACTTCGCACCATGTAGGATGTTTTCACTGAGGTCCTGTAGGGAAAAAGTTGAACCTTCAGTCATACACATTAGTCTGATTAGATATGAGGCAAATTCTCCATTTCTTAAAGATTCAATTATTAACATACTGAATTATGCTGCACATAATCAAGTGGATATACCACTCCTGAAATCTAGGGCCCTAATCAAGTGGATATACCACTCCTGAAATCTAGGGCCCTTATGCCATCCAGTGTTGGCAATTCTTTCCTTTACGTGTACATCAAAAGTAATTGGACATGTGGCTATGATGCAGAGGAAAGAAATCAGAAAAACAAGAAAAGATGAGACGTACTGCATAAACACTACGATGTTGTGAACCTTGATGCTCGTCATGGTACAAAACGCACTACAAAAAAAACAAAAAAACACAGTCATTTACAAACGACACTCTTCTCTCCAAACCCCTCTATCCCTCCCCCAGGTAGCAGTTTTATATTCCAAGCTTGGACTTACTACACGTAAGACAGGGTTCCACCAATTTCCATGCTGACTGTAAAGTTCATCTTGAGAGAGTGAGACAGAGAGAGAGAGAGAGAGAAAAACAGAGAGAAGAAAAACAGTCAGCAGCTGTGAATGACAACAATTAAACTCATTATCAATAGTCTGACTTGCAAGCTTGTCTGTGTGAATAACAAGGTCAGTGCTAAAAGAGCCTTATTTACATACAGTGACGAACAGTGACTCAGCATTTTTGGTTCATGTTCATCATCATCATCATCATGTTTTTATGCGGCACCTTTCTGACACCCAAAGTTTCTCAAAACCTTTAAGAGCCAAAAGCGAAACTCTTGAATCATAAACGTCCCCTGGCCATATAATTTTACTCTGTTAGCACACCAAGGCAAACCAAAACCTTCAACCATCAGCAAGCTGTCGGGTTACAGGAGCGACACACAGGGCAGCTGGGGCAGGGGTTACAGCAGCTTACCTGTGTCTGGCTGAGCGGCTGGATGCTGAGGACTCTGTCCAGCTGCGTCGTGCCGATAACAGTCTTCATGTAGAGCACCTGGCCGCTCACGCTGTCCACCGCAACACTGAAGAAGTTCCCGTTGTGGAAGATCAGAGAGCTCTGGGTGAAATGCACACTTGGATACATTGGGAGAAGACAACGACTCGAACTGTAGACTTCTAACAAATCATGTTGAGGAATTCAGTGGGACATGAACAGGTCCACAATCAGCCATCAAAACAAATCTCATTAAGAAAACGATTTCAATTTGTGCCGTGCTTAAACACACTCACGGCGCTGCTAGACTCACGGTCATGTTGATGAGGACTTTGCTCTTGTCATGGTCGAAGAGGATGATGACGGACTGGACACCTCCGTCCTCCACAAGCATGGGCCGCGGAAACAAGAAGAAGGCCACGAGAGAAGACACGAGCAGACAGACCATCACCGACAGCCCCACATACAGCTTCCTGTACACAGCACACAGCAGCCTGGCTCAGAGAGGTTCTCCAGCAGAACCCATCAGAGCTCAGACCAAACAAGTGTTTCACTACATTCCCCGTCCACTGAGGTCATCTCTACAACTACATCAAACATCCTGGATCACGTTTTGTGCAAAGTATTAGTCTAAGGAATTTCTGTTGGTGCTAAGTGACTAGGGTTCCTACACCAACAGCTTATATCAGTCACAGTGAGAACAGAATGGCCAACTCACGTCCTCTGTGGCTGGAGTCTCTGGTCACTGTAGGGGATCAAAGCCACCAGCTCATTCACCTGACCTGAGAAACAGCGGCAGACAGGTCACTTGTGTGTCTACACCTGGTGCCTCCACCTACACAGGTGGCTCCACCTGTGCCCTTCACTCACCTGAAGCTCAGGATCAAGATCACTGGCTGGTCATCAGTAACACAGTTTATGATTCACTACATACAAACAATCATGTCAGTTCTAGAAAACACTTTTACTGTAGTTTTTCTCTCTCTCCAGGTTCTTATTGGTCAAGCATGAACATTTGGACTCAAGCAGTAATTAACAACCTTTAATTACACAAATATAAAATAGTTTTAAATGTCTCGATTTTTTTTAACTGACCTGCATTATCTGTTAAGGAAAAATTACGCATAGAATACACAAGGAAGAATATTTCACACACATATCTTGGCCATCTCGAGACTCACCCGATGGTATTCGTCCGGTGCCTTGACAGGTAGGACACGTTACACTATCACGTCCTGTGAACTCAACATAAGGGAACTTGGCGATGTCGTCCTGTCTGTCCAGGCCGTTCAGGGAGTCGTCGTCGTCCATCGGAACCTCACTCCGCCCCGCGCTGCCATATCGCGAGGTGGGCTGCAGGTTTTCGTAGTTCCGGGACCAGACCGTACCCATGCAGCTGCGATACACGTCTACCGCTTAACAGGACCTTTGGTTTTACTGCACGGCTCCGTTTCACGACTGAACGACTTAAACACGTGGTTCCTTTGCTTCTTCAAAATACCACGTCCTCATTTTAAAGGAAAAGGTTTTTGCTGCGTTGTTATCACGCGTTGCTTAAATAGTCTACGTAGGCGATTTTTGATGCTACGATGCTGTACCTGTAATTGCACCAAGCGCCATTCCGCCGTTCAGCAATCTTAGTAAATATGTGGATTAGTCTGCATTTACCTCGTCGTTTCCGTAAATACCAGTGAAGCACCGCAAACAAAGCACCCAAGATTATTTTATCTAGACAAAATCGTTTCTTACTCACAGTCACGAAGAAAAAGGATCGAACTTGCTCTCACGCTTCTCTGTTGTTTTGGTTCAGAAGGCCGTTTTCTTCCTTGCTCGCTAATGCAGGTGTTTCTGGAAACATACTCTGTACTGCCCCTTGTGGCGCGGAGCGTATTACTGTCGATGGTTTCCATTAATGTTACTCTGACACTCATTGTAAACAGACATTCTTATATAGTGGTAATAATCTAACCGAGGCTCATAAACATTATAATTCAGATCTTGTTAATGTTTATTGAACAGATAAATGTTCCTCCATCATTATTAAGTATAACTGCAATGCAATGTTGACATTTTGTTTATCCTACTAACTCAGGAAACATCCACATCCATACTATATTCATATTGTTATGAGTATGGACAGCATTACAAAGCTAATCGTTCAAGACTGTAGAAGGGACAGCACAGACGCTCTTCAAATGTTCTTCAGTGATGTGTTGTTGAATCTCACTGCATTTAAATAATAATAATAATCATCATCATCATCATCATAATATAAAGACTGAATATGACAAGCATCTTTCTAAGCCAACATCATGTGTACACACCTTGTGACGTGGTTTGCTCACAGTCCTTATCATCATCTGTGGTCTCATAAATATTCACCTGCACATCAAATGAAAGGAACAAACTGAGATCCAGCAGTTGAAGGAGCCAAACACATGTATGATTTGAATGACTTCCCAAATACTCCAGTAAGAAATGGCACCTTCACTTCATAGATGAGGTGTTTAAAATAGACAACAAGGGCTGTGCAAAGCAATTTTATGAAATCTTGAAAAAGTTCATTTCTCAGCTTTTTTTTTGATTTTCCTTCAAAAAATGTAACCAGCGCTCTTGCAGTAATGTGTGTCTGTTACTCCAGTCGATCTGTGTGTGTTACCCCATCTTTGGCCTGCAGTTTCCGCTTCAGTTCAATATTCTCTCTTTGCAGGACATTATTCTGTATGAGAGTGAGTGGACACCTTTACACACTTGGGAACACACAGTCAGATAACTTTACACACTCTTGAACCTCAAAAACCATTACACACACTAAGACACACACTCATACACTCACACTCAAACATCTTTATACAGATAAATGTACATGCACTCAGACCTCAGAATCCTGTACACACACACACACACACACACACTTTGACCTCTATCTTGACATGATAGATATACAATGCCTTACAAAAGTAACCACATTGTCTGGATTGTCTGTAAAAAAAAAAAAACTTTCAATGTACTTGGTAGAAGCAACTACTGCTGCAGTAGGAGCTTTAACTCTGCTGGGCCGAGTTTCTACCAGCGTTACACTCTGTGTCGGAGTGATGCACACCCAGGCTTGTGATGCTTGTGGATCTGAGCTTTCAAATAGTGCTACACACTGTCCTCTGGACTGAAAGCCAGACTCTGACTTGCTGTTGGGGTGATATGGAATGTGCGTGAGCTTCATTTAACAATTCAAACTTGCAGTTACAGAAACATTTTTAAGAATTTCTAAATGCTTATATGAAAATGTGTTTTGAACACATAAAAAACTTGTATTGTTGTAAGTACAAAAAAACCCCAGCAGATCCTGACATTTTTGTTTGAAATCACGTTTAGTAAAATACCTGAGCCGGTGTGTCTCATGAGTGAACAGACACACTCAGGTGGTTCCCAACTCCTCACCTTGTGTCGAAGGGCCTCTACCACCAGATCACGCCCTGCTCTCACATCCTCCTTCTGTCTGGAGGCCTGGAAGGCATCGCCAACCACGGACACCAGCAGGTGAGACTTACAGGAGAGATGGGGAAGGGAAGGAGGATGTCAGGCTACTCCATGGCACACAGGAGAGGGGGTTTAGGAGGGGGTGGGGGCTTGTGCCACTGATCCTACTCACAAACGTCTGGCTCTGGAAGACGTAGCAGTGGTACAGATCGGCCGCAGGGTGCTTAGCTATGAAGCCGAAAAGTTTAGGATGCGTCTGGTGCACCGCACAGAAAGACACGGTGGAGAGAGGGCAGGAGTACAGCATGAACTGAGAGAGAGAGAGAGAGGGTATATTGGACATCATAATGGACAAAAATAGTTATGTGCCTTAAAATGAGCAAATGCCACAAGTCATGGATAGTCACTGAATAACATTTTAATCATGTAAACTGGCAACTGCTAGTTTTCAGCTATATTAACATTTCTTGTTGCACTCCAGCTGTAAAGGTGCCTATAGCACACTAGCAGTGAGTCAAAGCATAAAGCACACAGGTCATACGTCTGTCATAAAGCAAGGGAGTCAAAGCACACCTTTGTTTTATATTCCAGGATGTCGATGGCACTTCTGGAGAGGAACAAGTGCACTTTGCTCTTCTTGCTCTTCACCTTGTCACTGACCTCTCTGCTGGAACTCTGGGAATGAGTTGGAGGTAAAGGTTAAACAGAATATAGGGTTCTCCATCACTACAAAAGAGTACACAAATGCTAACAGGGTGAAATCTGCCTGGCGAGCACCTGCAAAGCGGCAGCCGTATCCGACAGGATCTCCAAACCGTCCGGACGGACCACCTCCAGACGGCCGAGGAACTGAGGAAACCCACTCACAAGTGTCAACAAACACACCTACAGCTCAGCGATAGCGGGTTTTGATTTTGACTGAGAAAACGTGTTGACTCACTTTCACAGAGAAGGAAATCTCACTGTCGCTCTCGACATCGCTCATCCTCACCACGACTATTCCCAAAGGACTAGAAAACAGTAGACAACATCGCATTAAAATTCTCTTTACAGTTTAGTTTATAATAGAAATGTATGTTTTTGGTTTACACACACACACATGCACGCACGCGCGCGCGCAATTTAAGAACAGACACAAGGCAATGCGTATAAGAAAAAAAACTTACTTTTTCAGTGTAAATCTTTAAATGTAAAACGTCCTCTTTCACACCTTATGAACCAGCAAGGATTAAAGTCTAAATGTTAATGACTAACTAAGGGACGGTTCTTTTCCTTATCACACTACACCCATAAATGATTCGCAAATCGATATTCTTTAGAAGAAACTAGAAACAAGAAACTTAGCCTTATTCATAAGTGAAAATGTAGATAAACCTTGTAAACTTGAACATAGAAATATTTTCAAGATCAAATATTTATGTCAATGTTTATAATGTTAAAGTGGCATAATAATATCTGACCACTAGATGGCGCTGCTCCACATAAAACTACTTAGCGTCTTTTTTCTTACATTAACGCAAGAAACAAAAAAAAATCCAGACAAGTCTTAGAAGGCTCTTTTGTTTAAATGATATTTTAATGAAACGACTCAATCCTTCAGAGAGTAAGTGTCGGGCCAGCCTGTCCAGCTGGGTTAGTGGTGAGGGCCGGGCTATGCTCGTGTTTCCTCTGAGATTCATTTGAGGTTCTCTCCCCTACATCCTGCGGACAGATGCGGAACGGATAATCAGTTCAGTAAACCTAAATAAATCAAACTCACATGACCTCTTGAAAGGCGTTTTGCTTTGAAACTATTCTAAGAAAGACAGTTGGAGTGGAATGCAGGCCAGCCAGAATGTCCAGAGTTTTTAAAAATATATATTGGAAAATATGGTATGAATTTAACCAAAACATTTGAACAACACGTACAATTCGTATCTAACAAGAGTAATCGAGACCAGCAACATCTTTGTCAAACATAAACAAACAAAGCTTGAAGTACAAACCCTCCTGTACGAGCGAGGATCAGTATCTCCACTGAAAAGGGACTCAAGGTGCTCCTCTGGGGCCCATCTGGGTCCCACATTAAAATCGAAACCTTCTCTCTTCTCAAAAAGTGTTGGCTACTAAACAAATGGTTTGAGATTCTTCATTTTGGATATTTTTTTAAAAAAAAACAACAGATTATTTAGATATTTATTTTGATTGTGGGTAGAAACAAAACAAGTGGGAGGGTCCTGTAGGTTTCAGTATTGTTTATTACCTTTTAAAATAATTATTATTCATGCATTTCTTTTATCAAAATAAAAAATCTTTTCATTCATACATTATCACTTCCATTATTATTATTATTATTATTATTATTATTATCATCATTATCATCATCATCATCATCATCATCATCATTATTATTATTATTATTATTATTATTATTATTATTATACATTTTAATTTTCCCATTTTTCCAGATTCAGTTGCAGGGCAGTGTTGGGATCAAAAGGGAGTGTTGGGATCAAAAGGCAGATTAAACACGGTCTCATTCTGATTGAAGATTTACTCCATTAGCTGTTTTCCCCACACGGTTTTCAGAGGCTAAAAACCCTGAACCTCTGTGCGTTCAACACAGGCCTGCATTGGTGACTGCAAGAGGGCAAGTGTCTGAATAAAAGCTGACATCATCTTTAGTAGTTTTGGAAATGTCCACGGTGTGGATATACGTTTCTCCACCCCCCCCTGGAACTGTACATAATAGCTGTAACTAACAAGGCTTTGTGTAATGCAGTTCCACTCTGTAACTGAGGGGAAGCAGTTGGGCTGGTTCGCACATTCCATACATCAAGAAAATCCTGCCTCACCATGACACTGTTTTCTTATTTGATTGACTGGAGAGAGATGGTTCAGTCCTTTAATAGCCCTGATGCATGTCACACTCCTCGGAGCAGTGTGATCCAGGACTCGTCATTGGTGGAGTGCAGAGCGAAGGCGGGGTAGACCGCTTCCTTGAACGCGGCTCTGAACGTGTGGAGATGCTGCCTCCTGCCATTCGCAGCGATGCTGTAGAAGGCCAGGCTACCGCCCTTGTAGTCTAGCGCCACCTCAAGCGTCTTGAGTGGTACTGCGGGCACCTCTCCTAGCATGGTGCTCACTGAATCGTGGTACGCCGTTAGCTTCTTGTTCTTCCACTGGAGCTTCCAGGAGAGGGCGTTGTGGCCCAGCTTGCTGTGCTCCCCTTTACGCGGGATGTTCCCGTAACAGAGTCCCGCGGACCAGGCGCAGGCGGAGCCCAGCTCCACGGCCCAGACGTGCGTCCCACGGGTGAAGCCCTGCTGACACATGACCTGCGCAGCCGTCGAGAAGCGCTCGCCCTGATCCCCCGGCTGGGCTTTGGCTCCGCCCCCATGCCTCACCGTCTGTAAGTCAGAAGAGAGCACAAGGCTGGGATGTAGTGTGGCGGGGTTAAAGGTCAGCTCCAGTGGATTCAGCAAGCTGAGGAGGCACTGCAGGAGGTCACTGATTTCCGAGCGGAAGTCGTCGGTGGAGAGGGAGGTGCGCAGGTGCGTGGTGTCGCCTCGATGGCTCTCGGGTAGCGGTGGAACGCTCACGGTCGACGCTCGCCGCAAACGGGGCTCCAGGGCCAGGTAGTGATGGATGAAGAGGATGTCTGAGGATGAAGAGGCCAGAAGCCCTTCGGAGGCTCCTTGCGCCTCACTCAGCTCCTGCTGGTACTCGTTCAGGGCGTCCATGCTGCTCTGCCACACCTTCTCCCTCTCCTGCAGCTCATCGTCCACCAGTGCACACATACGCTCCTGCACACGACCACAGACAAACACCTTAGTAATCACACCACATCTCACCTCATCTCACACCTCCCCTCACCACACCTCACACCTCCCCTCACCACACCTCACACCTCCCCACACCACACCTCACACATCCCCTCACCTCCCCACACCACACCTCACACCTCCCCACATCACACCTCCACTCACCACACCTCACGCTTCACACAACATCTTACACTGTACCACACAACACCTCACACAGAAAGTAAAAATATAGACAAATAGAGGTTGCATCTGTTATGTACAAGTATGTAAAGCAATATAATACAAACAAAAACAGAACAGCATTAGTACTACTCTGCATTGTTCCTGAAGATGGTCACTAGGAAGGGAGTGAGAACGGTCCCCTGGGGGACCCTTGTGCTGGTCAACACTGTCTCTGACCAACCAGTCCCCTGTCTCACCGTTTCCCTCGTAATCCACTGTACGAGCAGAGCGTCCAGCCACCTGCCTCTGAGCTCGTCCCCCAGAGCTCCCAGTCCTAACGGTCATGTGGTGTTGAAGGCACTGGAGAAGTCAGAGAACATGACTCTCACAGGGCCCCTAGTTTTAGCAAGATGGGAGAATCCTTGGGGAAGCAGTTTTATGAGGGATTTCATTGCATTTCTATCAGTTTTAAGAATTTGTATAATTTTTTAGAAGTTAGAATTTGAATTGCATTAAGAAAATAGAAAGTTATAACTGTAAACTACAGATGTCAATGAAACTGCCATGTTTAAACAAAAGAACCTGGAATTTGTCCCAGATTCCTGTAATGGCGTTCAGCCTAAACTCATGACTAATTCTGCTCAATATGAGATTACAAAACAAGAAGGATACAGAGCTGATGTTGTGGTATTGAGAGGTGTTGGCACTGACAGTTGACAAGATTACTAGTGACTACTTTAGTAACTAGGTAGTTGTAATAACTTAGTTATGATAGTATACGCACACCATGCCAGACCATTATCTCTCCTCAGCCAAACGTTGCTTGGCGTTGTGTGTAATGATCTTGGAAGCCCAATTCATGAAGCTTCCAGCACACAGTCGTCGTGATGACGGTTCAACCAAAAGCAGTTTGGAACTCGGTAGTGAGTAACTGCTGCTGCCTCCACGGTCCCTCAGAGAGGAGCTGGACAGATCCTTCAGGACACGTTTTGAACCCCTGATTTCTTCAAAACAACCCATTCTACTGCCAGTGTGAGTTTGGGGAAACTGCACGGCTTTGTGCTTGATTCTGTACAGCAAAAAGCAAAGCAAAAAAACCCCCGTTTCTTCTGCATCTAAGAGTTGGACACTGTGTGCACATCTGTGATGTTCTGCTCACCTTGTAATTGGTTATGCGTGCACTCATGTTGTTCAGCAGGATGGTCGCTCTGGCTGCCAGCTGTTCGGAGGCGCTCTCTGCGTTCCTGCCCCTGTCCCGCATGCTGCGCAGCAGGACGAGGGTCATCTGCAGGCGGTCGGAGGTGCTCTTCCCGAGACTCTCCACCACCCGCCTCAGGTCTCCTCTGGCCGCCTCCAGCGTCTGGATCTCGTGTTCTGGGTGTGTCCCATCCATTACGCACTCGGAGCAGAGGAAGAGGCGTTTGCAGGAGCACAGGTACTGCACCTCCTGGCCGTGCTTGGGGCAGGTGCGAGCATCGTGCTCTGCCACAGGATCCGTCATGGTGTGCGTGCGTGAACCATGGCGTTCGTGGTGTTGCGTCAGGTGGGCCTGGCACAGCGAGCTGGCACAGTGCAGGCAGGTCTTCACGGCGAGAACCGTACCATCCGGGCAGCGGTCGCAGGGCACCCTCACCTCCTCCCTCGCCACCTCCGCCGCGGGCAACCCGCCGCCCGACATTGCCGCTCGAAAGCCCTCCACAATCCCGCTGAGTTTGAAGTTCTTGAGCAGCACCTCAGGTCCCTCGTATGGCTGCCGACACTCAGGGCAGCATGGCGGACTGGTTGTTTGGGCGGAGAAGACGCAGGCCTGACAGTAGCTGTGCCCGCATGGCAGAGAGACAGGGTCCTGGTACAGCTGCAGACAGATGGCACAGCTCAGTTCCTGCATGAGCAGCTCCGCTGGCTGCCTTGCCATCATTGCCCTCTCTCCGATCGAGACTCACGCTCCAGGAACCAGAGGTTAAAACTACCTGGTAGGGCGTTACACTCAACCTGCCAAGAACTTGCTCACACAGCATTCCGGCATCTCAGTGGTGACAGTGCTGAGAAAAGTCAACAGGTCATACAGGTCTGGTGAGCAACAGGAGTAGACGAGAGGAGGTCTGACCTTATATGTGCAGCTATCAGCGATCATTCCTACAGTCATCAACTTGTTTCACTTTCCATTCTCTTGATATACAAACTGGTTTACAAAGATAAGGGTCAGTGGGGGTGAGGTGTTTGTGATGTAGTGAGATGTTGAGACGTTGGTCAAAAGACACTGATCAACTGATGTGTTTAATAATCTTTGTGCTATAGTGTTTGTGAGAACTATGTCATTACTGCAGGCAGAGAAAAGATAAAGATATAAATATTAATATACTCAACTTCTACTCAAGATAAAGTCACTGTATTCAGCTACATAGCCCTCCTAGGGTTTTAAGCATTAATGTACCCTCTACATTGAGAAGCTGGTTTACATTAAATAATTTGATTATCTCAATTCCAATTTCTTAAATGAAATATTCAGGCCGGTGAGGTCACCATAGCACAGAAACAGCACTTCTTAATGATCAAAGAGTAAAACAAAATGGAAGTATTTACAGCATGACTGATACACCTGGTCATAACATACTACTTTGCTGGCTACAAAAGAACATGGTTGGCCTCTCTGATACTGGATACTGTTTTAAATTGGTTCCAAACCTACCTGTGAGATCATGAATATTATATTGTGCTTGGATCTCATTCATGCAAGCATCTTGCTTCTTCTTGAGGAGTCCCTCAAGATTCAGTCCTCGGACCAGCACTATTTAATCAATGCTCCCATTATCCAGGATAATTAAAAACTACAACATCTCCTTCCACTAGTATGCAAATTAAAAGTCTATCAGTTCCTGGATGTCACAGTTTTTATTCAGATTAATAGAGATAAGACCAAATTCCTTTTTATTGGGTAATTAATTATGGTAAAATAATGTCCTGAGAAATGTTATACATTCACATTTGGAATCCCTAGCTGTGAGGGAAAAAAACTGTCAGAAACATGTGTGTTACTTTTAACATCAAGTTTAACAATAAGAACCTTTAAATAATGTTTCCAAAACTGCATTCTATTATCTGAAAAATCTTTCAAGGTCTCTGACATTTTCTCAACAGCTGACAACAAAAACCATGCATGCTTTTATGTAAAACTTGTGTGGTGAGAATTTCGTCACACACGAGACTGAGGGAGTCTATTTCACCTGCTTTCAGACAGCTGCACTGTTTACCTGTGCCTTTAAGAATTTTAAAAAACATTTACTGACCTTCACATTTGCAATCTTGACTCATGCAATGAATTTATTATTAGGTATGGTAGTCATATCAACCACCCAACCAAAGAGACGAGGCACTTTCCTTTTTACCGCCCTAAACTGTGGAATTCCATGCCTGCCGATTTAGAGGCTCATGATTTAGAGGCACATGATTTAGAGGCACATGATTTAGAGGCACATTTAAGAGGAGGCTTAAGGCCTATCTGTTTAGATTAGCCTTCAATTTGTGATTATCCTCTTTATTTTCAAATGTTTTATTTTCAGTGTAAATTATTAAACGTTTCTGTTGTTCTTTGTATTCAGATTGCGTTTGATGTTTTATCGACGTTTTATTCCTGTTCACTTCTTTCCATTTTATTTTATTCCTGTTAATTCCTTTTTAAAACACTTTGTTTTCTAAAGTCCACTGTAAGTCTCTATAAACATGCATATATAATTTCACAAACATCTCATGATGTTTTTATCACTAAAATCAAATGTCCTTTAAAGGCCTCTGTAGCTGCACGGCAGGAAATTCCACACAGAACAGGCTCTCTGAATCCATGTTAATGCTTCCTTCGTGTGAGAAGCTATAAAGACGATAAAAACAACCACACAAAACAAACAAACAAAAATCCGAAAAACCCTCCACAAGAATTAAGTTGTCTAAGATGTGTTTAAAAGAAGTAAAACAAACCTCTCAAGAAGTTTCCACTGTGAGAAACTGACCACATCTCTCCATACGTTTACTAACTCGTAATATGTTAATGCAAAGCACATTCCAGTTTTCACGTTTAGTACTAAGCTAGCTACCAAATTGTTGTTTATTTGTTAGCAGGCATCAACCCTTTGTTGAAAATAAAAATGCTGGTGAATTAGCATTATGTTATTATAAACAGTAAATATTCTGGTGAATTAGCATTTCGCTATTATGAACAGTAAATATTCTGGTGAATTAGCATTACGCTATTATGCACAATAAATATTTTGGTGAATTAGCATTGCGCTATTATGAACAGTAAATATTCTGGTGAATTAGCATTACGCTATTATGCACAATAAATATTTTGGTGAATTAGCA
>JAOXYF010000023.1:10041409-10046409 GCA_028565775.1 Sternarchorhynchus goeldii
GTGTGTGTGTGTGTGTGTGTGTGTGTGTGTGTGTACTGCAATTTCCATTTCAATTCCAGTGTCTCAGAAGTGAAAGCAGTTTCTCTCCAGCACTCGTTAGGGAAAGCAGGCGCTCTGTAGGTACTGAGGGCTCTCGCTAAAGCCTCAGGCTGCTCTTTGAAGTGGGAAAATCATTAAAACAGCTTATTGTTCTGGCTAGTCGTCACAACGGGACCTCTAACACAGTTTCCCTCTAATGTACAACCCGTGACGGTGGCAAGTGAGATCCTTTCAGACGCGGGGGAGGCCTGGCTGTGTAGTTTTTTTTCTCTCTTATTGTATTTTCTTTGTTGTTCTTCATTATGTGGTTTGTAAAAGCATCTATGAATCTTGGTCTAATCACAAAGGTTTTGTAATCTGGCTCTTATTGAGCTAAACAAAACACAATGTCTGCATTATCTGTTTCAGGGCACTGAAAAGTCTATTTTTAAACGCTAACATTTTATTGTATATATTTTTTTACAATAATGAGATTATCTAGGATTAAGTGCAGTATTCTGCATTTTAAAAATATGTACATTATTATTTGATTCACAAGAAATGTGAATTTCTATTTTAGGGATATGTAACATTACTTTTCTTGGGTACCTTTTATTTGTGTGTGTGTGTGTGTGCGTTAGTTCACATATGTGTGTGATTCCAAATTATCCCATATGCTGTGTGCTGTGTGCTCTGACCCACGTTTCAAGTAAGCTTTGCTTAATCTAAATGTCACAGAACAAAAGAAGATCTGTGAAGAAATGAGAAGGAGAGCTTGGTGTGAGAGCTTGTACACCCCTGCAGCCTCGCTGTTATTCTGGTTCAAAAGCATGTACATAAGACATGGACAAAAAGTTCGCATCTTGAATCGAGTGAAAGCCAGATGTGCACAGTAACATTAAAAGGCTTTTTGGAAATGCAGCTTCAAAACGAATTTGAGGAAATTCCGCAAACATGAGCCCCGAGTGTTTCATGAGCACGACGACCGCTACCCTGCTCCACATTCTTCTCTTCTTCCATGTTGAATGAATTTCAGGAAAAAATGAATGAATTCCAAAAGTACTGTCTGTATGTAGGTGGCAGAAACTGGTCACTGTTACCAGCGGATTGAAGTTGACTTCGTTTGTTTCTGAGGAAACAGACTACCTAACTTTACCATGCAGGCAGAAACGTGAACATAAGATATTACTGACTGCTCTACTGACCTGAATGAATTGTGCGTGTTGTGTAATTAATTGCAGTGTATTTGTGTTACACAAATTATGTATATAAAAATTTGCAGAGCATGAAACTCTTTCTGCTGTTTGTTTTTCAATTTGAAGTAGATAAATTAAAAAAAAAAAAAAACCCTAACAAACTGCTTTATGTATGAATCTGGGTAACCAAGATGGTTTCTCATGTGTTGGGTTCCTAGAATCACCCTCTTGATTCATTTAGAGTCACACCCAGATCTGACTCCACCTGGAACCGCAAGGCTGTGACCTTTGTGTTCAGCCTGGTGTGACCTCCTAAAGTGACCCCTCACTGGGTCTATGACAGAGCCCTCTCTCCAATGACTGGCCACAGGAAGTGGCGCCTCTGGGGAGGAAATGCCTCCCAGATGTGTTGAGGTGAACCAGAGATGGGGGGAAGGGAGTCAAACTCAGGGAATAAGACTCAGAGCAAAGTGAGACGAGAGTGAGACGAGAGTGATGTCAAAGAGAGACAAGAGTGGGACAAGAGTGATGTGAGAGAGAGACGAGACTGAGATGAGAGGAAGACAGGATGGAGATACAAGCATATCCCATCAGTATTATGAGGATGACACTGGTCCATTTTCTCACTACATGCAAAAAAAACATTTTTAAAGAAATCTTATTGTATTTTTATTTTATTTTACTTAATTTTTGAAAGAAAATAAAAATGGAAATTGGAAAAATGGGAAATAGTTGAAACTTGTGAACTTGTGAACATGGGAAAACATCAGATTAATTCTGCAGTATATATGGACAAGGTTCCCAGAGGACCAGGACGTTTGGGACACAAGGTCCATCTCCAGCTAAGGTTCTTGTACATTTACTGAGGCCCAGAATGTTTGGGACAGAAGGTCCATCTCCAGCTAAGGTTCTTTTACATTTACTGAGGACCAGAACATTTGGGACAGAAGGTCCGTCACCAGCTCTTGTACATTTTTAGTGATCAAAGCTTCTGCTTTTTGGGAAGAATCCAGAACAAGAGAATCAAGCAAAACTCGAACTGAACACCAGAGCAGCAGAGCTGAATCTGCTGGAACCCTTTGTTCTGCCATCAAAGAACAGCCATATTGCTGATGATCATGTGCTTATAGGAGTTTTTTTTTTTTTTTTTACTCAACAGTTTATAATGTGGAGTTTTATGACTTTTGGGGGATTTGTAAAGGACTGGGATGAGAGAGAAAAGGTTTTACAGGGTGATGTGACATTGATGAAATAACATTCAAATTATTTTAATGTGTAATTTTTAATGCATTCAAAGCGTATTGAACAAATGTGTGAGTTTCTGTCAGGTTGATTCCTTGTGGATTTGATTTGTGGCCTGTTGTGTTATCAGTAGAAATGATGTTGTAAGATTGAAAAAGTACTGTAAATCTTTGCCTTGAAATATTCCTTTCATCTCAGAGTCAAGTGTTTCCCTCAGTTTTAATATAAGACATTTTATTTGTTATTTCCTGTTGCTTATTTTTTTGCTGACATGGTGTCCAGTGTTGACCAGAGGTTCCTCTATGGGTTGTGGTTCCTCTCTGAGTCTTGGTTCCTCTCGAGGTTCTTCCTCATGCTTTTAGAGTTTTTCCCTGCTGCTCTTCACCTTGACGTGTTTAAATGGGGGCTTGGGCGGTTTGGTGACAGTGCCTGTTGTAAAAAGGACTACATATACGACTATGTATACGACTATACATACGTTTTGATTAATAAGCTGATTCATTTACTGATTTATTGTCAGAACTGTGTTCATGTATTTTGTGTCTTTTGGATACGAGAAAGTCATCTTAAATTTTATCTCAGAGGGTTGAACAAGAGAGAGAGGGAGAGAGAGAGACAGAGAGAGAGAAGAAGGGAGAGATGGGGAGAGAGTGAACGAGCAGTGAATTTCACAGATAGAGACAGACAGACTGAATAAGATAGGGCAAGACAGAGAGAGAGAGAGAGAGAAGGGGAGAAAGAGAGAGACAAAGTGAGAGAGGGGGCATAGTGAGAGAGAGTGAGAGAGGGGGCAGAGTGAGAGAGAGAGTGAAAGAGGGGGCAGAGTGAGACAGTGAGTGAGAGAGGGGGGTCAGAGTGAGAGGGGGGCAGACTCAGGTTTGGCCGTTAGTGAAACATTATGTCACGGCCTTGACAAGGAAATCAAATGTGCAGCATCAGTCAAGCTCTGCACACAGATCAAAGCTCAACCAAAACCTCCATCTGGATCTGTTTGGCCTGCGCCGTTCCTCTCTCTCTCTCTCTCTCTCTCTCTCTCTCTCTCTCTCTCTCCCTCTCTCTCTCTCTCTCTCTCTCTCTCTCCCTCTCTCTCTCTCTCTCTCTCTCTCTCTCTCTCTCTCTCTCTCTCTCTCCCTCTCTCTCTCTCTCTCTCTCTCTCTCCCTCCCTCTCTCTTGGAGCTGGGCTTTTGTTTCTTCTGTCAGGAATTCCTCCACATTACTGAGGGAACAACAGTGTAGCACGCAAGGGGAGGAAGTGTGAGGATGAGACTTCAGCTGGTTCTTTTCATACCCCCCTCCGTCTCTGTCTCCATCTCTGTCTCTGTCTCTGTCTCTCTGTGTCTTGCTCTATGTCTCTGTGTCTTTTCTCTTCCATGCTCTCACTTTCTCCTTCCCCATCTGCCTGCCTCTCTCTCATTCTCTCTCTCCTTCCAACATTCATGTGAATGTTGAGGATGATTTGGTTCAGTGTGTTCTGTGTGTGCCTCTATGTTTAGACGTGTTTGGTTATAGATGTATATTTTCACACATGAGATGTGAGGCAGAGATTTCTGTATTCCTGTATATCATAGCTGCATGGCCAAAATACAATTTGCACGCATTCTGTGGGTGTGTTTGTTCTCAACTTCTGCACGTTTTTAAAGTGCCACATTCTGCCGTCTTGCATAGTGGAAATATTTAGACTAACTCAGACTAACCCCTCGCTGGAGCACGCAGACCTACGTAGGACTACACCAAGCACCACCCATACGAACACTGAGCAAACTGGTTAAACTGGAAAGAATTGCTTGGTTGCTTCCAACCATTGTTGCCAACTGGTATGATTTCACTGTCCTGATAGGGCATCATTGTGAAGTTAGGTAACACATCACTGTTTAGGCATCACTGTGACTTTCTCTTGTGAAATTATTGCAGCATTAAGACAGCACCGAAGTTCTGATACGACATCCCTAGGAGGTGTGATATTACATCACAGAAATCCTTATGTGACATCATTGTGAGGTTCTGTTGTGACATCATTGTGAGGTCCTGATTGGACAGTACTGTGATTCTGACGTATCATTGCTGTAAGGTCCTGACATGAATGTTCTGTGAGGTTCTGCCCTGCTCTAAACTTCTAACTGCCTTGTTTTCATGTTTCTATCATTCTCGTATCGATGTCCAACACAACCAGCCGTCCACCACCTACTAAAAGACAAATGACCAAAGGTTCATTTCTGGCCTTACTGAGCCAGAAATACTTAGAAATACAGTATCTCTGAGTATAATTCCACCCACTCAATCTCTGAGTATAACTCCATCCACCCCATCTCTGAGTATAACTCCACCCACTCCATCTCTGAGTATAACTCCACCAGCTGCTGCTGCCCAGGGAGGAAGTGACCCTCTGGAGAATCGAGATTCTAGCGAGCAGTCAGGGAGTTAGGGGGTGTGGCTTGCCGTGTCTGAGAGTTAGGGGTGTGGCTTGCAAATCTACTTGGCAATAGTCTCTGTTGAAAAAAAAAGGGCTATGCAAATAAAACGACTGGGTTGATGTCCATCAGCCTG
>JAOXYF010000023.1:10048909-10052543 GCA_028565775.1 Sternarchorhynchus goeldii
TGTGAAAACATAGCATTTATGTCAAAATCAAAAGTCGTACAGTAACTACATTAAAACAACATGTTAAGAAAGGTGACCTTCTATAAAACATTTCACAAAATAACAAAAATTGTGACTGCAGATGCAGAAGATGCACATTCTATTATAACATAGCTATTCTACTAGATTTGTTTTTGGGCTGGATAGACACTTTCAGGATCAGAACTGGAATTAATTTGAGCTGAAATATACCAGACATACATGGATATCATATCCAAGACCAAAGAAATAACACTACTGAAATAACATTACTGAAATAACACTACTGAAATAACACTACTGAAATAACATTACTGAAATAACAAATAACACTACTGAAATAACATTACTGAAATAACACTACTGAAATAACATTACTGAAATAACATTACTGAAATAACAAATAACACTACTGAAATAACATTACTGAAATAACACTACTGAAATAACAAATAACACTACTGAAATAACACTATTGAAATAACACTACTGAAATAACACTACTGAAATAACATTACTGAAATAACACTACTGAAATAACACTACTGAAATTTTTACATTATATATATTTTTAAATATTATATTGTTATAATAGGAATAGTTATAATAAATGAACTAGAAGAAAAATTATAGAATTAATATCAATTTAATAAAATGTGTACAATTATTAAAACTTATTAAAATATTTATTTTCATTAAGTATTTCGTTTATTTAAATAATTTCTATAAATGTCATACGCGATCCATATAATTTTCCTTTTTGATTAATTAATTACAAATTACAATACCATCAACACTTACTAATCTGCCATTCAGCTTTTAAGTAATTTTTTCAATTCAAAACAAATTATAAAAAATTTGGTCCAAAATCATCAAACAATTCTGTCCAAAATGATCACCAGCACAATAGTGTTGTGCAACTGAGTGCCTAGTAAACGAATGACTAATTAAAGGAAACTAATTACTCAGTTTAAGACACCTAATACAGAAGTTCACGTAGACCAGTTATAATGCCTTATGCCACCCTCTCACAGGACACAATCCAGGCCCAGCTAAAGGCTTTACAACACGATTTTCTACAATCACACAGAACTGAGAGGGAGCTTCCACAGCTGGAACAAGATGAGATATTCTAGCAGTGATAGTTGCTGCTGTGACGGCATGTTTTCCTCTGGACAGATGATTACAGCCTTGAACTGCTAATGCAGATCATTCACCTTAATGTGGACACAATATGGATGTTGACTTTTCAAAAGTAATATAAAAATAAAATATATTTATAAAATGAATTAAATATATATTTTCTTTTTCCCTCTTTGGTCACCCAAAGTAGGCAACTGAGATGCATTTTAAAAAAGGATCATTTAAGATGAATGAACAGCAGAATGACACACACTGATACACGCATGCAATCTGCCTCACACACAGACATGTGCATGTAGAACATCTGCCGAAATCTCACAGCTGAATTATGGAGAAGCTTTAAGTGTTTACAGCCAGGTTCAGGATAATTACCATGTGTGCTTCTGGTGAGACTTCTGCTGAGTCCTCTACTACTCACACAGGCACTCGGATCCCCCGTAACGTAACTGCAGAAACATCTCCACTTACACACATCACAGAGCTCCTCATGAATGCAGAAGGTTTCACAGTTCTGGTGGTTCAGTCAGAGCAGCTTACACAAAATACAGTGCAACACAATATAAATAACCAAATGATTTATATAACGCATTAAGCTAATTCTGTTGGACTGAACTGACCATTTGGTGATATGTTTTGAACCAGCGTCCCTCTACTGTACACTTAGGTCTCAATTCATTATTTTTTTTTACACTGTATTTAATGCATTGCTTTCAACAGCTCTTTAAGACAATTAATTTTCTCTGTTAAAAAGCTGAAATCAAAATTAAATTGATCATCATTTGCAAATCTGTCGAACGTGAATTCGATGATGGATAATTGCTGGATAACTGTTTAGGAGTGTGTAGTGTCTGCTGTGTTTAGGAGTGTGCAGCATCTGCTGTGTTTAGGAGTGTGGAGTGTCTGCTGTGTTCAGGAGTGTGTAGTGTCTGCTGTGTTTAGGAGTGTGAAGTGCATCTGCTGTGTTCAGGAGTGTGAAGTGCGTCTGCTGTGTTCAGGAGTGTGTAGTGTCTGCTGTGTTTAGGAGTGTGAAGTGTCTGCTGTGTTTAGGAGTGTGTAGTGTGTCTGCTGTGTTCAGGAGTGTGTAGTGTCTGCTGTGTTTAGGAGTGTGTAGTGTGTCTGCTGTGTTCAGGAGTGTGTAGTGTGTCTGCTGTTGGAAACAATATCAACCTCCCTCAGAACTGATACCTCGTGTGATCTGCATCCTACAGTGTGTAGTAAATATGTCAAAATGTCTGTGCAGATAAATGCCCAGATGTGTACAAATAAACGTTATTTTAGAATCACCTACACACGTTTGCTTAAATGTTGTCTGCGCTGTGGAGAGATGGAGTATTTCTCCATACACCATGAGAGTATTTCTCCATACACCATGAGAGTATTTCTCCATACACCATGAGAGTATTTCTTCATACACCATAAGAGTATTTCTCTATACACCATGAGAATATTTCTCCATACACCATAAGAGTATTTCTCCATACACCATGAGAATATTTCTCCATACACCATGAGAGTATTTCTCTATACACCATGAGAGTATTTCTCCATACACCATAAGAGTATTTCTCCATACACCATGGTTCTGGAGAAACCAGCGGCTGAGGTGTGAACCAGAGGATAAAATGGCATAAAGGAAATGAGAACAAGGCAAGAAAAAAGCAGAAAAGCCTCTGTTCTTTAGTACATGAGGACAGCACCCACCCTGCTCCATCCACCATCCACACACACACATATTCAGTGTGGTGCAATCACAGCCTACTGGGCCCAGACATCCAGGAACCTCATGATTAGAAACATTTGTGGGTGTTTAGAAGGTGTATATGTGTGTCTGAGAGAGGGAGGGAGAGAGAGAGAGAGAGAGAGAGAGAGAGAGAGAGAGAGAGGGAATGGCAGCAGAGAAAGGGAGAAAGGGGGAAGAGAGAGAAAAAGAGAGGGAAATAGAGAGAGCATGACAGAGAGAAAGAGGGAGAAAGGGGGAAGAGAGAAACAACAGGGAGTTTTTTTTCCTTTAAAATACATCCTAAATACATCCTACTTAGTAATTGCTTCTGAGGCATATGTTTGATGCATATGTGTGTGTGTGTGTGTGCGTGCGTGTGTGCCTGTGCGCGTGTGCGCGTGTGTGTGTGCGTGCGTGTGTGCCTGTGCGCGTGTGCGTGTGTGTGCGTGTGTGCGTGTGCGTGTGCCTGTGTGCGTGTGCGTGTGTGTGGCAAGGTTAGGACTAAATAGGTTATATAAAGTTTTACATTTTTTTAAAGCAGAACAAAACTCAAAACTGTGATTTCATCACTAATGCACAAACCTACCAAGGCAGTTGCTAATGTATACAGTGGGGAAAAAGTATTTAGTCAGTCGCCAGTTGTGCAAGTTCTCCTACTTAAAAAGATGAGAGAGGACTGTAATTGACATCATAGGTAGACCTCAACTATGAGAGACAAAATGAGAAAAAAAATTCAGAAAATCACATTGTCTG
>JAOXYF010000023.1:10052643-10066820 GCA_028565775.1 Sternarchorhynchus goeldii
TTAATACAGGTAATGAGTGGAGGACAGAGGAGCCTCTTAAAGAAGAAGTTACAGGTCTGTGACAGCCAGAAATCTTGTTTGTTTGTAGGTGACCAAATACTTATTTTCCACCATTATTTGTAAATAAATTCTTTAAAAATCAGACAATGTGATTTTCTGATTTTTCTTTCTCATTTTGTCTCTGATAGTTGAGGTCTACCTATGATGTCAATTACAGTCCTCTCTGTTACAATTACAGTCATCAATTGTGCAGAACTTGCACAATTGATGACTGACTAAATACTTTTTTCCCCCACTATATGTTCAGTTAATGTATGTATGTATGTATGTATGTATGTATGTACAGTTACTGTATGTATGGATGGATGTACAGTTACTGTATGTATGTATGTACAGTTCAGTTACTGTATGTATGTATGTATAGTTACTGTATGTCTGTATGTACAGTTACTGTATGCATATATGTACAATTCAGTTACTGTCCTCTTCACTTGAGATCATCTATATATTTATTACAGAAAAGGGTCAGCAAGCACTGATGATGTCAGAGAGGCAAGCACTGAAGTCAGTGAGGCAAGCACTGATGATGTCAGAGAGGCAAGCACTGATGATGTCAGTGAGGCAAGCACTGATGATGTCAGAGAGGCAAGCACTGATGATGTCAGAGAGGAAAGCACTGATGATGTCAGAGAGGCAAGCACTGATGATGTCAGTGAGGCAAGCACTGATGATGTCAGAGAGGCAAGCACTGATGTCAGTGAGGCAAGCACTGATGATGTCAGTGAGTGTAATGAATCACTGAAGGGTGCAGTGTGACATTTTGCTAACATGTGAACCAACCAGACATATCAGGACAATCCTAGTGCGTTTGAAGTATCGTCATGCATAGAGTTGTCACGGCTGTGCATGGTTGAAACCAGAGAGGTACTTCTGAGGGGTACAGGAGAGTTAGGAGCAAGGCCAGGTGTGGAGTGAAAGCAGACGCTCAGATCGCATCAGGAGACGGCAGTACCTGAGACGGGGGAGGAATGTTTAAATAGGAGTGTCTGGATAGGACACAGGTTTAGATAATCAGTACTCAGATAATCAGATCATCAGTACTCAGGTGAAGATAAACAGTACTCATGTGAAGATAAACAGTACTCAGGTGTAGATAATCAGTACTCAGGTTATGTTGAGGTGGACTGTTTCTGTGACAGTAAGGCTAGTACTGATGATGTCAGTGAGGCAAGCACCGATGATGTCAGCTCCCCCTCTCTTGGGTCTAAAATGTTCTCCACAGTCTGGTTACATACCCTTACCTGGAATTTTTTTTATGAAATATACTTCAATCAGTTAAGTTCCATTAAACTTTATTATGATTATACTCAGATTATACTCAATAATACAGAACAATGAAAATGTTCTCTCCCTAAGAGAGTTTAAAAATGAAAGGCTGATTTGTTTTGGTCTGTATCTTAATCTTTAAATGCCAAATGAGTTACACAGGCACATGCATATTTTGAGTCACAGTCACAGTCACAGCTGGGCCTGCCAGATTGACTCAGGCCTGACCATTTACATGCGTGTCTGGTTATTTCAAGTAGCACTGGTGATGACTAAGTCCTTGGGGCAGGGGGGTGTTTTCACCCCTGGGGCAGCTGGGGCATGTATGTCCCCCGGGATAAACATCAGGTATCAATCCCATAGATCGCCTCCATATCACTAATCCTTCCAATCTGTAACCAAGCAACACAATCTGTAACCAAGAAACACAATCTGTAACCAAGCAACACAATCTGTAACCGAGCAACATTCAGCTCATGTCTCACCAGCCTCACCTCCCCACACATACTATTTCTGTGTGTTTCACACCCCTCCACATAAACACACACACACACACACACACACACACACACCTGTACATTACAATAACATTAATAATCTTCTTACATCATGATTTTGTAGTATTATTGTTATTTCTGTCTGTCTTAAGAGTATATATAATTTTAAAGGCTTTTGTATATTTAATTAAATTATTTGCATGCCTAAAACTGTACAATCAAAATAAATAAATCTCTTTGTTGAAAAGTAGAGACGTTTTGGGGATGCAAGATTCCGAAGGCATTCGCTGAGGGAAGAAAAACTGTTAGATAAAAGATGAAAGAAAAGCTCATAAATGTGAAAGATGGTACCACATGTGTTTACGTGCTCAGTGAGGAAATAAAACAAAAAACGTCTTCTGGCATCTTTCTGTCTCTCCGTTTGTGCAGAGCGGTTTTCTTGGCCCTGGGCCCAATCTCCTCTCCCTGGCCTGGAGTGAGCAGAGTGACCATAAAGACTCTCAAAGACGATTCTTATTTCATCCTCAACTACAGAAGGAAGCAGCTGGAGATCGTGTGCCCTGTCGGCAGACACCCAGACCCCAACACCCTCAGGCCTGGTTCCACTCATTTGGAAGTACTTTTGACATGAGCTTTGTAAAGTTCCCTGAGCAGCCTAACGGAAGAAATGATTTGTAAAGTTCCCTGAGGAGCCTAACGGATGAACTGATTTGTAAAGTTCCCCGAGCAGCTTAACGGAAGAAATGATTTGTAAAGTTCCCTGAGCAGCCTAATGGAAGAAATGATTTGTAAAGTTCCCTGAGCAACCTAATGGAAGAAATGATTTGTAAAGTTCCCTAAGCAGACTAACAGATGTGACTTTAAATGAGTGCATATAGAGACCTGAGCATTGACACCAGCATTTACAGAACGCTGTGTAAAGTACCCCAGTATATCCTGAGTATACCCTGAACTATAAATGGTTAAAATGTGTAAAAATTGTGCTTGTCATTCATATTGTGTATTACATAGGAAATCATGAATAATGAATCATGAATAATGAATCATGATTCATGAAGTCATGCTGTGCTACACCTGCTGCAGTGAGCACATTTTTTGGATGATGAAAATGATGTATTTTGTAAGTTTAAGAAAATAAAAATATTTTAAGCATTAGAAGAAAAACGGTTTAGTTTTCCATATTTTACCAGTTGATTAATAAATCGTTCTGTTACTACTTATTCCTACATAATTTTTAATTGTAACAGAATCTAAATGTTTCTGCTTGTGTTCTGTCTTAATGAGGCATAGTGAGATCAAGGCACAAACATCTGTAATTACCTAATTAAGATTCAGTGTCAGCTCAACCAGTCTTTACTTACATGTAAACCTGTCTTTTCGCTCTTCTGGTTAGAAGCTTCAATTAATTAATGTCTGGTGTAATTGATGGCTGGTTTGATTAACGTCTGGATTAAGCTAGCCATGCCTTGTCCTGCTGTTCAGTTCTACAGTGTGATGAGAAACTCAGTTCCTCTCTAGGACTTTAGCTGGACCTAGTGAAGAACTTTTTCTGACCTACTGAAGAACTTTTTCAGTTTGCCCTTCTGACCTTCAGCGTGACATCCAATTAAACTTCACTTCAAGGACCTAAGAGTGGATCCAGATTCTCATTTATTACTATGCTAGAGACATACATGTTACTTTCTGTGTGTTTACTGTCTGTGTTAACTAATATGCCTTAGGATTAATAACTAAATCATAAACCTGAGGTTCGAGAGGTTAAGGAAATGATGTCATATATACAGATTATGATCTTATTGGATTAATAGTATTGGATTCAAATAACAGATACAACAAAAATGTTAAATTGTTTCATATAAGCAAAAACAAACCAGAAACAGTTATTTGGTTTCAGCTAGCATACTTGGTTATATTTTAGCTAGTATACTTGGACATGTTTAAGATACATTAAGTCATTAAGCTACATTTCCTTCTCGGTGAGCCATTATTTCACTGTAGTAATAAAACTGTTACTTCAGTTGTACTTTAGAGTCTCACCACCGTGTCTTTCTGCTCTGGTTCAATCTTAAGCTCTTGCATATTGGTGTATACACTTAACCTGTACTGACCCTGGACCACTGAAATACTCCTACATTCCTGACCACATGACTGCTATGTGCTTTGCATGTAAAATATTTTGCATGTAAAACACATAAGACAGAAAACAAACTAGTTGTAGGCAAACCAAATGCTTTCTTTTTAATTCAGAAGAGACAGTACAAAATAGACATTCTTTTCTATACATACATAGGAATAAAAAGTGAATAAGAAATACACAAAATAATAGTTAAGTACATGGTGGTTTGAAAAAACAAAAAAGCTCATTCTTTGTTAATGAGATCCAGTTAGTGGAGACACGTGATCTATTCAAGGCATGTAGGTGAAGTCTTTTGGTCTTGGAGAGCTATTTACATTGTGGAAAGGCAAGATTTAACAAAGATACAAAATCAGAGAAGATAAAGTCACAAATGGCTCAGTGGCCAATGACTCTCTAGTCCTTACAGGCACAGAAAGCACAAAACACCCCCCCTCTTTCTTCTTTCTGAGTTACAAAGAGCATAAGCCAGAGTACAAACCCATCAGGAGGTATACCAAAACAGTACAAATGCACAAAGCTATCGTAAAAATATACCACACAGTGAGAGAAACATCAGCGCCCCCTATGGAGCCGGAATGTGAAGGTACTGTCCAAACCGTCAAGGCAACAGGAAGCTTCAGTGGTGCTAAATTAAATTTAAATTAAACAATTATTTATTATTCTGGCCTTATTAACTGATTTATTACAAAAGTATTTGAATAGCTAATTTTTATGCAACATTCATTCTCAATGAGGTCCTGAATGTAATAGAAAAAAAAAAATGTTTACAATTTTAGAACAAAAAAAATGGGCTGTGGTTTAAAGTAACTGGGTATATTTAGCTGATAGTCGAGTACAGATGCATCATCGTCAGGGCCAGGTCCAAGGTTACATTAACTACACACAGATACACATACAGCAAGATGGCTGCACCATCAAAGTGACTCCATACATCTTCATTACTGATCAGAGCGATTATGTTTGCCTTGGTTATTGATCAGGGCTACTGTGTCTGTCCTCTGGAAGGAACAGACGGACTTCATCTGCATTTCTTAACATACAGGTATTTTGTTTTCCTTCGTTAACAACCAGAGTTATCGGAGTCCTCACATCTGCCTTTGTTAACGAGGGGGCTGCCTCTTCTTCCTGTCTATGTTATGACACGGTCTGCAAGTTCCTCTGGGAGAAAGCCGCCCCAGATTCGTCACAGTAACGATACCCACAATGCCACAGCACACACCACACTCATAGAGACGTTACATGGGTCGCGCATACAAAGTTATCCACAGTGGTTTGGTACAAGGCAACAAGGCTAAGAACAAAGACCTACAAATCTGTTACACACAAAATAAACTGCTTTCTCCATGAGAGAAAGCTTCTCACCCTATATATATAGGGAGGGTATATGTTCTATATACCAGAATGCCAAATTCCTGCAATGTGTCCAGTCCTCATACTGTTTGGTTAGACTTACGTTTCCCGTAGTGGATGCAGTTAACAAGTTTAAGTAGAGGCACTCGGATATTTGGACAGATGTAGCACACAGAGATGGAGGCAGGACAGTCGTATCAAAGCCGTCACATCTGGATGGTCAGCATTAGTACTGGCTTGTTTCATTAAGTACATGAATACATGAATACATCTGACCAGAACGACGGGTCAGACAGTGTTGGAGGCCAGAGAGGAAAGCTGGCATCACAGGACCAACTGAAACAGGTCCAGGCATGGGCTCAGCTTGACGGAGTGTGTTTTGTGTGTGTGAATCTAGCGGGAGTGTGTTGTGCATTTGGAGTCCGACTGTGTGTGTCGTGGGTTGAGTCAAACGGAGTGTGTTGGTGGTTTGAGTCTGGCAGAATGTGTGTGTTTGAGTCTGACGGTGTGGCAGAGTGTGTTGTGCATGCGAGTCTGGTGGTTGTGTTGTGAGCCCCAGTGCCTCAGCTGAACAGTACAACAGTTTGTTGTAGCTGTGAGTCTGGTGTGTGTGTGTGGGTGGGTGTGAGTGTGGTGGTGTGTGTTGGTGGTGTGTGTTGGTGTGTGTGTGTTGGTGGTGTGTGTGTTGGTGGTGTGTGTTGTGTGTGTTGGGTTTCTGGGAAAGACCAGCATTGTAACAAGACAGTGGTAAAGCCCTGTGTATTTACAGGCAGGCCATTAACACAGCGATTAAAACCACATCAAAGTAGATGATCAGTATGCAGTATGTATGATCAGTATGGATGATCAGTGTGCAGTATGCTGAATAAAATGTTCAGCCCCCAATTCTGAGTAGGGAGTATGGAACATGCACTGTGGAGTATGTTTCTGAGTAGGGAGTATGGAACATGCACTGTGGAGTATGTTTCTGAGTAGGGAGTATGGAACATGCACTGTGGAGTATGCAGTCCAGAGTATGCAGTCTGCAGAATGGGGGATATATGGTGCAGTGGGGCATATGGGAGATGAGAGTGTCGTATGCAGTGTACAGTGATCCAACACACAGGTTCTTGGTCAATGGTTAGTATGGTGATTCTAATGGATGTCATTGATCCAAACAATTATGAGACACATCTCAGGTGAGACCAGAGTGTCAGACAATAGAGTGGCATGTGGAAAACAGGAAATCATCACAACTCAGCATAAACAAAGAAAAGTTCTCCACCTGGTCAGTAAGTTCTCCACCAGGTTTCTAAGTTCTCCACCAGGTCAGTAAATCCAGGTGGATCACTGAGGTTGGCTGCAGTGAGATTCACCCACAGGTATCCATGCTTTCCCCTTGTTCAAGACCAGGTTCACACCGGGAGAAGATAAGCTTCTAGTTTTATGCTAGATAATATTCAAAACATATTTAAACCTTCTATGGAAAGGTTACAAAGTACAAAGAACTTTATGAAGATTATGGTCAAGTGTAAAGAAATCCTGGTTTGGAGACAGAGATTATAGTGAAGAAATAAATGCTGAGAATGAGGAGGAGCTGGGTGGGATGAAGAAGCCAGGTGCAATTTTGCAGGCTGGTTTACTCTTCGGGAGGAGATGAGGGTCTCCCTTAGTCAGTGATAACTCGTTTACAGTGGTCAGAAGATTAGAGTAACACTCTGTTTTTGCATGTGTGTACTGACGCTATGTATAAAGTGTGTGTGTGTGTGTGTGTGAGTGTGGTAAACAAGGTTTTCCCTTCTGGATGTAAGCACCATAAGGCCTCACACAGACCCACACAGTCACATGTAAGTGTGCTGTTTTGTGTGCCTGCAATCTGGGAAAGAACCTGTCAATGTTCCCCTGTTTCATCTTCAAAAAATGATCTAATGTTGCGTAAAATAACTTATATTTTTCTTTTCCCCGAGGTTTGGAAAAAAAAAAAAAAAAAAAAAAAAATTATCACAGTTCACATTATGGAATGCACAGTGCAAAAAAACAGTTAAGAACAAAATCGTCTGTCCAGATCAGCTTTTTTTTGTCTTTCTTTAGTGGTTAATGTGGAGGAAGTGACATCATTAAGACAGGACCCACTTTGTGGTCGCCTGGTGCAAAAACACCCCTCGGGATTTTCTTGCAGTGATAGTCGAGTGAGAGGGGAGCACAGTGAGTTGAAGGAGAACTGTTCTCTGATCTCCTCAAATCCTGATTCTCATCTCCAACAAAAAAGGGTGGGGCAGTTCCTCAGAGAGTGAGGAAGTAACGCAGCACCGACCGCGTCTGGAGCGGCTCGGTCACGGTCCGGGATCCAGGAAAAGGTGAAAACTTATTTAGGCAACAGAACAGGATTCTCCCGTCACCTGCTGCTGTGTCAGTGTACGTACTGGCTGTGGTTGGAAAGAAGGTTCCAGAATCCACAGGCCCAGTGAAGGTGGGGCTACAGTCAGTTAGCATAGCCACACTGCTGTGCTAAAACATGGCCAGTATGGAGCCTGGAAAAAGCAGTGGGACTCCACAGTCCCTCCCACCGAAGGCACTGCTGGTCTTAAGGCAGCGAGAGAGTTCAATCTCACTCGCAGTCATGTGACATGGAACTTCACTGTGATTGGACAGGTGTTTTGAGGAAAGGTGGGCGTGGCCTACATAGAGTCCTGGTCATGTTCCATAGGTTCATCAGGGAGGCTAAAGGGGACAAAAACACATTAATATTTAAAGACCAAACTGAAGATTTGCTTATTCAATATAAAATTAAAATGCATCTTTACTCTTAAGGCTTGGTCAACCTTTAGTTTAACCAAAAACAACTTGAATCACCAACATCTCAGTTTAGTCCCTCTGTTTAATCTCTAGTTTGTAACTGTGAGGATGCTAATTTAAATATTCATGAGGTGGGAGGTGATAGAGTTGAAGGGGGGCTTTTCTGTGGGCGTGTACCTCTTGCTGGAAAGAACTCCTACAGAGAGGGAGGCGAGGGCCCTAACAGCTGCGATCTCCTCACAGTCTCCCTTCTGCACACCCAGAAATGCCAAACCCACGGTACCCATCAGCGGCTTCACACACGGCCAGTACTGACCTGCAGGAGAAGACCCTCGTGTTATATTACTGTATTATTTATTATTCCTTGGATAATTACATGCAAACAAGGAGGGAGCGAGACAGAGAGAAGGAGAGAGAGACAGAAAGAGACAGAAAGAGAGACAGAAAGAGACAGAAAGAGCGACATACTTTGTATCTGCAGGACTCTCTGTAGTGACACAACTCCATTAGCATTGGGCTTCTGTAGGAGAACCTCCTCTGGGAAAGGATCCTAACATAAAACACACAGGAGAGAGAACCCAGATGGTACATCCCAGCACAAACACACAGGTGAAAGAACCCAGATGGTACATCCCAGCACAAACACACAGGAGAGAGAACCCAGATGGTACATCCCATCACAAACGTGTACCTCGATTTACAACAATGTCATATATGTTATAACAAAGTTATAACAAGGTGATAAAGGCCTTACGACAGTCTTATCTGTAGTATGAAAACTGACCTCCAGCCCCAGCAGAGCACTCACGCAGGCCTCTGAAGCATCACATATAGCAGTGAGGTCATGACCCCCCTCCAGAGCCAGGATCACACGGCCTCTCGCCAAGGTCATGAGCTGCCGGGTCAGGAACCCAAAACCTGAACACAGGACATTCAGAGAGATCAGACATGAGAACAGACACACAGACCAATCTGACACACAGCAACTCAGACATACAGTAGTCAGACACAATCCAGTCAGACATACAGTAATCAGACACAATCCAGTCAGACATACAGCACAGTCAGTTACAAAGCAGACGGACTCACAGTACAGTCACACGCACAATACAGTCAGACACAGAGTACAGTCACACGCACAATACAGTCAGACACAGAGTACAGTCACAGCACAATACAGTCAGACACAGAGTACAGTCACACGCACAATACAGTCAGACACAGAGTACAGACACAGCACAGTACAGTCAGACACAGAGTACAGACACAGCACAATACAGTCAGACACAGAGTACAGACACAGCACAATACAGTCAGACACAGAATACAGTCACACGCACAATACAGTCAGACACAGAGTACAGACACAGCACAATACAGTCAGACACAGAGTACGGTCACACGCACAATACAGTCAGACACAGAGTACAGACACAGCACAATACAGTCAGACACAGAGTACAGACACAGCACACTAACTGATATGTCAGCACGTTCTGATACTGCCTTGGATATATCAGAGATTTCAGCAGCTTAAAAACTGTGATGTGTAACGTGTAGCTCTGAGTGTAATGTTGTGTAAAGTGTAGCTCTGAGTGTAATGTTGTGTAACGTGTAGCTCTGAGTGCAATGTTGTGTAACGTGTAGCTCTGAGTGTAATGTTGTGTAACGTGTAGTTCTGAGTGTAATGTTGTGTAACGTGTAGTTCTGAGTGTAATGTTGTGTAACGTGTAGTTCTGATATCACATTTAGCAGTGACTCTGTATCCTCCCAGTGGTGCTGCGTGACCCTCTGCTGCGTCGAAGCCAGACGATACCAGAACAATATCAGGAGCAAACTCTTGAGCGATGGGCATCACGACCGTCCTACACAGCACATGGAGAACCATCTCAACACATGAAGAACAATCCCAACACATGGAGAACCATCCCAACACATGGAGAACCATCCCAACACATGGAGAACCATCCCAACACATGGAGAACCATCCCAACACATGAAGAACAATCTCAACACACAGAGAACCATCCCAACAGATGAAGAACAATCTCAACTCATGGAGAAGAATTCCAACACACAGGAAGTGTCAGTCTGTCAGGGCTGTGTCTCTGATACCTGCAGCTTATACATACAGATATCACCCCAGTTTTCAACACTTGGACACTGAATCAAATGACTAGTCAGAAATGAATTAAGTGAATTTATAGACTAGTATTTAAAAAAAAAACATGTTTTATAGAAGAAATCAGATTCTCTCTGATGTGTATAGTTTTCAGTGAAGTAGGAGAACATCTCAGAGTGATCAGGATTAGTTCTGCACTACACTCCTGGGTCTACAAGAAGCCCTCAGTCAGAGGGATTTCATTACAGGCTCTGGCGTCTTTCACTGGCCAGTAATAGAAAGCTATCAGCAACTCTTTATGAAGGTTGAAGACCAGAGTCATAACACAGCTAACAGCCCAGAGTCATAACACAGATAACAGTAGATCATAGCAATAAACTGACTGATATGGGGTACTGATGCCTGCTGGTCCTTATTCAGTTCAGTTCCTCACACACACACACACACACACACACACACACACACACACACACACACACACACACACACACACACACACACACACGTGCTCTGCTCCTTTCGAGTACATCGTTCCTGGGTCCAAAGGGACCGGCAGTGTCTGGTTCCCATTTGGCTCTTGTCACTCTCTTCACGTCACTGACAGCCCACCATCTGGGAACCATTTTCCTTAATGACCCAGGAATCCTCCACTCCCCCCTCCCCCATCTCCCTCACCGTGGTAACCAGCTCCGCCTCCTTCCAGACCAATAAAAAAAAAAAACAACCTCTCCTGCGTAGAGAAGAACAACTTCAGCTGGAATAAAGAGAAATAGAGAGAAAAGGCAGAGAGGTGAAGGGGAGAAAAGAGAGAGAGAGAGTGGTGGAGACAGAGGGAACGAGGGAGAAAGACAGACAGAAAGAGAGAGAGAGAGAGAGAGAGAGCATTCGTTAAAGATCAGGAAGAGAAAAAGAGGAAGAGGTCATTAAGTAAAGGAGGGTTAGATACACATTAAAAGGTCTGAAACACAGAAATCTTTCAGCAGGCGTGTCGCAGGAGCCTGGCCCACCCAGCGTGTCGCTGTGACCCTGGGTAGTGTGCGGTTGGCTTGTTCTCTCTGGAGCACAGCCAACCAACCCAAAACAGCTTTTCATCAAAAAATCCAAAAACTTTATTGAAACCACCCACCGGTGGCAATTAAATGGCATGTGGAAGTGGCAGAGCTTAAATTCTACCCTAATACAAAGAGAAAGCTGGAAGTGATTTTGGGCAAAAGTCTCGCCACAGCTCAGGACGTGGTCCTGGGCCGCGTCGAGACGCCTGGGCACCCAGCTGAGTTCAGGACACCATCGCGAATCAGACGCTCCTCCCTACAATTTCCGCAGCCTGCACACACATGACTTCCTGTCTGGGACTCTCTGGGTCATCAGATGATTCTGTATCTTCAGCCAATAAAGTGATCAACCAGTTTAAACCAGTTTAAGCCAGCTCACCTGAAGGCTGCCAAGTACTCGGCATCCCCCATGGGTGGGTCCAGGCCGCCGGTCCACGCCACGTTGACGTTGAAGCCCTGGCCTGCACCAGAGCCCACCTGTGCAAAGACAGAGACACCGGCCACATCAGATCAGACAGGCGCAGGCCTTTCCTCACACACAGCCTTTCCTCACACACAGCATTCTCAGAAAACTGTAGAGCCACAACCAGACACGCCCAACCTCAGCAGTACCACGCTCAGTACAGTACCCTGCACAATCACCACTACAGTCACACAGCTACACTGTACAAAAGGTGCATTGTTTAAAAAAAGACATCAGACTGATTCAACACTGTGAGGTTATTGATATACAATCAATTAACAGAGTTATTATTTGAGGATCAATTTACTCAAAATTTTAAAGGAGCCTGAGCTCCTCTTGTTGAAGCAAGAGAGATCAGTGAAGATGCATCGATAAATTGTATATATCCAGCAACAATAGGCAGAAAAGCTGGGATCTGTACTGAATCTGTAATGAATCGGTACTGAATCTGTATTTAACCTGTACTGAATCTGTACTGAATCAGTATGAGCTAGTACTTGATATCAGGCAAACACAAACAAACAAATAAAACAACAGTCTGTCTGGTTGCCTTGGAGGGACCTAACAATCACATGTTTGGTGGGGTGGTGGTAGCTCACTGGTTAAGGCACTTGACTAGTAATCAGAAGGTTGCTGGTTCAAACCCCACCTCTACCAAGTTGCTACTGTTGGGCCCCTGAGCAAAAGACCTTAACCCTCAACTTATCAAGATGTATTCAGTCACAATTGTAAGTCACTTTGGATAAAAGCATCAGCCAAGTTGGGCTCTCTCACCTCCGCTGGTCCACCACTCCCAGGGAAAAAGTTTCCGTCATCGTAGCGGTGCAGTGAAATGTACAGCACACTGGGGTCGTTGTAGAATATTTCCTGGGTGCCATTGCCATGGTGAACATCCTGCATAATGAGGTAATTAATTATGAGAAGATGATTATGAGAATTTTGGAAACAGACACAATGCTGTAACCATCATACCCACCCAGCAGCTCCACCTCCACACCCACCTTGCAGTGGATGGAGCCTGACTGGTGGGTGTTGACCCTGCCTGGTGAGGGCAGAGCTAGGCTGGATGGATGTGGGATGGAGCCTGCTTGTAGGGTGTGGACCCTGTCTTATGGTGGACCCTGTCTTACCCTGGTGGAGCCTGCCTGGGGCTAACCACAATAAACCTGAGGCCAATGGTAGTGACCTGCAGTGAAGGGAGCGGAGCTGGTGGTGTGAGTGTTTGTGTATGCAGAGCTGGTGTGTGTGTGCATGGGCGGAGGTGTTAGTGTGTGTTTGTGTGTGTGCGTGGGCGGAGGTGCTGGGGTGTGTGCACAGGTGCTGGGGTGTGTGTGTGTGTGTGTGTGTGTGTGTGTGTGTGTAGTACCCAGTCCACGATGAGGATCTTATTGGCACTCAGCTTCTGCTGCAGCTGCCTGGCAGCAATCGCTACTGAGTTAAAAAAGCAGAAACCCCTGAGAGAGAGAGAGAGAGAGGAGGAGAGAGGGAGAGAGAGGGAGAGAGAGGGAGGGAGAGAGAGGGAGAGAGAGCGTGGAGGGGGGCAGTAGAGAACATTTCAATCAGGATTTGACAAGCAGAACTTTGACAAGCATTTTAGAGACTCACCAACCACCATGGTTTTAAGGTGTAAATGTAGATCTGCTCCAGCTAACAGCTGTGTGGTCAACGTGACAAATGTGTTATAGTAAAACAGAATTACTGTGTGAGTATAGAAGAGAGAGGGACAGAGACAAAGAGAGAGAGAGGGACAGAGAGAGGGAGAGAGAGAGGGCTAAGGACCAGAATGCTGCAGGATTAGGGAGCGGGGGTAAATGCTAAGGAATTTACAAAGCAGCAACCTCAGCAACCTAATAACAGCAGGCATAAATCAGTCTCTTTCACCCCGCTCCCTCGAAACCTTCATTATCAACCCATAAATATCCACACAGACACACAAGAGACAGAGCTGCTGACACTGCATCACACACACACACAAACAAATGTGCTCACGCACACACAGACAAACAAACATGCTCACACTCCCCCCCCCCCCACACACATACACACACACACTTCCAAGAATGTCACTTACATTGGGTTAGAAGGGTCAGCATGATGCCCTGGAGGTCTTACCACAGCAAAGCCATTCTGAAGAACAGAAACACATCATTAACAAACACACCCTCAACATTATTAACATGTCATTAACACACACACACCCTCAACATTATTAACATGTCATTAACACACACACACCCTCAACATTATTAACATGTCATTAACAAACACAGACACACTCAACATTATTAACACACCCTCAACATTATTAACATGTCATTAACACACACACCCTCAACATTATTAACATGTCATTAACACACACACACCCTCAAGATTATTAACATGTCATTAACACACACACACACCCTCAAGATTATTAACATGTCATTAACACACACACACACACCCTCAACAT
>JAOXYF010000023.1:10072680-10075180 GCA_028565775.1 Sternarchorhynchus goeldii
TAACATGTCATTAACACACACACCCTCAACATTATTAACATGTCATTAACACACACACCCTCAACATTATTAACATGCCATTAACACAACACATACTCAACATTATTAACACACACTCAACATTATTAATCCAATACACACACACACTCAACATTATTAACACACTCAACATTATTAACACACACTCAACAGTATTAATCCAATACACACACTCAACATTATTAAACCAATACACACACTCAACATTATTAAACCAGCACATACAGACACACACACACACAATCAACATGACTAACCCAGCACACACACATTATTAACATAGCAAACACACATGGTCAACATTATTATCCAGTACAAAAACTAACCTACACTAAGTTTCACTAACTTTGTACACACGCACCACACACACACATACACACACACACACACACACACCCACCCACACACTTACACCACACACACGCACCACACACACACGCACCTACACCCACACACACGCACCTACACCCACACGCACGCACCACACCCACACACACCTACACCCACACATACACGCACCATACACACACACCCACACACCATACACACACAAAACACGCAAACACACACACACACACACGCACCTACACCCACACACACCTACACCCACACACATGCACCACACACACACCATACACACAAAACATTCAAACACACACACACACCATACACACACACGCACCATACACACACACCATACACACACAAAACACGCAAACACACACACACCATACACACACACACACACACACAGCCCGAACCCTTTCCATTCCCCATGTGTCCCAGTTAAAGAAACAGTTAAAGCAGTTTAAGGGTTTCAAGGCTCCAGTTTACTGCACTGTGGCACGTTTACATTCAACAGGTCAACTGGTTTTAAAAGAAACTTTTAAGGAAGTTTCTGCTCTACAAAGACTAAAAAAAAAACAAAGTTAATCCATATCTAGCAACAAATAAATAAAAGGTAAATGCAGTGAACTGCAGCTTCACATGTAACACTGTGTGTGTGTGTGAGTGTGTGTGTGTGTGAGTGTGTGTGAGTGTGTGTGTGTGTGTGAGTGTGTGTGAGTGTGTGTGTGTAACACACACCTTCAGTTCTCTCTTTGCCACTCTGAAGGCCAGTTCAGTTACACTTCCGGCAGCCAAGCGTGAAGCTGTGGAAGTGTGCATCTCATTCCAGATGGTATCATTGTCTACCTGTACATATAAAAACACACACCCACATATTACCACAATGTTTCCTAATCTGTACGAACGACCGGCCGCTGACAGGGTGAGGCTGTGGTCTGGTACCCTGGCCAAAACAACAATCTGTGAGCTTTACAGCTGATCATACAAATCAGGTTCACTTCAGATAACTGCATGGTGACCAGCACAAATCAATAGTGTTTAATAGAGGATAAGTGGTCTCTGTCCACTGGACGCATGTGTGAACGTTCAGAGACACGACATCACGAGCGCAGAGGAGTCAGGCTCAGGAACAGACGTTCATGCTCCTCCAGTCACGTCGCTCTCCTGCCTCCACGCCGCTGAACACTCCGCCCACTCTCTGATGGCCCAGAAAGCAGCTTCAGCAGTGTAAACATCTCCCCTTTCAGTGAACCTTGAACTTCATTCAGCACCATCCATCCTGATGGAGCGCCACCACCCAGCGCTGCTCACTCACACAGCTCATCTCTGCCACACTCTGATTGGGCGGGAGTGGAGCTGTCCTGGCGTGCTGATTGGTCGGCCTGCCTGCCGCCACATCCATCATAATGACAGCCTCCATAAATCTCCACCAAGCCACCATCAGCACCGTTCGCCAGCTGTTTGTCTCCAAGGCCAGCGCTAGACAACAGACGGATCCGGGAAAACACTCCATTTTGCTCAATATCCCATAATAAACAGATGTCCCGATCAGGAATCCAGAGCCACACCCACACACTCTGTTTGCCTCTCTATACTGTAAGCCAATCAGGGCTTGTGTAATGCAGCCCGTATCTACTGACTGATACAGCGTCGTTATGGATACGATAACATGCAACACGGCATCATTGGTCATCTTAGGGGAGGCACTTGCAGACAGATGTAAAGGCCGTGGATGTAGTTCACAGCACGCGCGTGAGAATTAGGAACTACGTTTGCTGTGTCAAAAACTGCTCAACGTTGTAAAATATGTGCATCTTTGGGACTTAACGACTCAGGAATTGCGAGCCAACAGAAACGTGAGCCGTTGCTGAGACTTTTTGACGTGACGAGCCCATCTGACCACGTGAAGATCTCACTGCTCCTTCTGCTCAGACTGTGATCGCCAGGGGCGATGAGGAAGAGTGAGAATGAAGACAGCAGTGCACGCGTTAATCATTCTTACAGATGTTCTTGATAGATTCTTAAAGAACAGAAAAGGAGTGTGAATTGGATCCCGGAGGGTGTGTGAGGGGAGCGTGGAGGGTGTGTGAGGGGAGGGTGAAGGCTCGGGTGA
>JAOXYF010000023.1:10077680-10085480 GCA_028565775.1 Sternarchorhynchus goeldii
GCGTCGCTGGACGATGACCCCACCTCCTCTGAGTCCATGTCCTCTGAAGGGATCTGCCGGAGACGTGGCTTCTCACTTGACTTTGACATGAGCTGCAAAACACAAACACACGCACAAAACACGCAAACACACACACACAAACATATTTAAGATAACTCTGATTACACTGAGGGTTCACAAGAGTTCATATGTGTACATATATGTAGGATGAAGCATATGTGCATGTGTGTGTGTGTGTGTGTGTGTGTGTGTGTGTGAGCTCACCTTGCCCAGGTGTGTCTGCTGTTTGAGTCTCTCCAGTAGCTGAGCGCTGTGTTGCTGTTGGAGCAGTTGCGAGTGGAGTGTGTGGGGGCTCTGTGGAAGAGGCTCTGAGCGTGTGCGACTGAGAGGTTTATGGGGACCCAGCTGCACAGGGACGGGTCCCAGACCTGGAACTGGACCCCAGCACAGTCAAACACCACCAAAACACTACACGCACACACTCAAACACACCACCAAAACACTACACGCACACACTCAAACACACCACCAAACACTACACGCACACACTCAAACACACCACCAAACACTACACGTACACACTCACACACCACCCAACACTACACACCACCAAACACCACACACACGCTCTCAAACACACCACCAAACACCACACACACAAACACACACACCACCAAACACTACACACACAAACACACACACCACCAAACACTACACACACACACACACTCAAACACACCACCAAACACCACACACACACTCAAACACACCACCAAACACCACACACACTCAAACACACCACCAAACTCCACACACACTCAAACACTACACTGTCCTCAGTATAGTACATATCCATAATGAGTTTAATGCTGTCCTGTATGTCCACATCCATGACATACTCAACTCACCCAGACTCACAGGACTAAAACCCCAGCCCTTCACTCCTCAATCTTATAACTGCATACACTTCTTATCTGTTTTGATATACTTATTGAATCATTACATTATTTATTTTTATGTACTTATTAAATAATTTTTTTTTCTACATTGCATTTCTTAAGATTAAAATATAAACAATAAGGATTAGGGTCTTGATGTTAAACCACACTGTTCTATGACGATGAAACAGCTATGGCCACTAGGGGGAGACCTTGTCAAGTCTAGAAGGCTGCGGTCTTGTGCAGTGACACTCACCGGCCAGCAAGGGGGTGTGGACAAGACCAGAGGGCTCCAGGATAAGCACAGGCTGAACGAGGGGGCTGCCCTGGTCCTCCACACCCAGAGACACCAGAACCTGTGACCCACCCGACACCACTGGAACCCGGCCAAGCTTCAGAGAGCCCAGCTCACCTTCCACCTGCACACAGAACAGCACTGTCATCATCACCATCATCAGGCTGTGATTCCTACTCTGTGTTAAACACTGATGCAAAGTGAAACAAGCCAATCAAAAGTGCAAACTTGATGTTGGGAAAAAAAAAAAATCACCAGCTTCTTTTGTAACTGCAGCACAGGATAATAGAGTAAACAAACCCCTTTAGCATTTGTGAATAAGATTTTGTTAGGTCATTGTTTTGTTTAGCTGCCTTTGGTAGAAGAACCAGGAATAAAATTCTGAACCTTGGTTCTGAACCAAAAGTGGGGGAAGAAGGAAAGTTAAGCTGGATGGGCGTGGCTTGTTTACTGGTGGGCGGGGTCACCTTAGCATGTGCAGGAAGACCCAGTGTGATGGTAGGGAGGGTGGAAGGGCCCGGGACAGAGAAATGAGCCAATGAACCATCTGGGAGGAGGAGCCTCTGGGCCTGCTCAGAAAACACACACACACACACACACACACACACACACGCACGCGCACACACACACACACACACACACATGTTTAAACCATCACTGTGGCACAGAAGTGTACACCTAATCAGGGTGAGACAATGCATCTAAAAGTGGTTATTCAGCTGGATGATGCTGCCTGAGTCTCTGGAATGGTTCTGTGTGTGTGTGTGTGTGTGTGTGTGTGTGTGTGTGTGTGTGCCGGAGAAACAGAGTTCAGAGGTCAGCAGTGAGCTGGTTAAGGTTAACCTTTAGCTCTTCAGGTGTGTGTGTTATGTCTGTGTGACTGTATGTTTGTGTGTGTATGTGATTGTGTATGTTTGTGTGCGTGTAACTGTGATTGTGTATGTGTGTGTGTGTGATTATGCATGTGTGTGTGTGTGTTACTGTGTACGTGTGAGATTGTGTATGTGTGAGATTGTGTATGTGTGTGTGTTACTGTGTACATGTGTGATTGTGTGTGTGTGTGACTGTGTGTGTGTGTGTTACTGTGTACGTGTGTGATTGTGTGACTGTGTGTGTGTGTGATTGTGTGACTGTGTGTGTGTGTGATTGTGTGTGTGTGTGTTACTGTGTACGTGTGTGATTGTGTACGTGTGTGTGTGTTACTGTGTACGTGTGTGATTGTGTATGTGTGTGGGGTTTTGTGTTTTTGTACAGTACATCTCTGGTGTCTCTGTTTAAATCATGTCATTACAGCTTTCACAGGGCATCCTGGCTGCAACAGAATATTAAACACTACTCCCCTGGAGATGTGTGACGGGGTGTGTGTGTGTGTGTGTGTGTTTGAGGCTGTGTGGAAAAATCCGACAACAGATGTATATTATAACAGTAATTTAATATTATAATAGTAATATTAACTCTGTAAATGTTGCTCATTGGTTGTTGAGTTTCATGGGTTTTGTTTATCCAGAGTTGATGTGTGTTCAGGTGTGGATGGTGATGTGTGTTCAGGTGGTTGATGTGTGTGTAGTTCAGGTGTGGATGGTGATGTGTGTTCAGGTGGTTGATGTGTGTTCAGGTGTGGACGGTGCTCGTCACCTCATGGGGCAGGCTGCCACCAGAGGGCAGTACTCCATTCTCATTGGGCAGACTGTCATTGGGAGAGCTGCAGCCAGACACAGGAGTACTACTGCTGCTGGGGGAGGAGTCTGAGAGAGAGAGAGAGAGAGAGAGAGAGAGAGAGAGAGAGAGAGAAGAGAGATTTACCATTCTTGCAACCGGATGAAGACACCAGTGCTCGTATGAATGTGAAAGACTTTGTATGGTGTGTGTGTGTGTGTGTGTTTGTGTGGTGGGAACAAGGGCAGAGGTCGTACCCTGTGGGTCAGGGCCACGGTGGTGTTTGATGGTAGGTGGGGCGCTCTCCTTCCGTGTGAGCGGACTCTTCCGAGTGTGGAGGTGCTTCTTCAGCTTGTGCTTCACCTTCAGATTGGGCTCGGAGGCTGGACACAGTGGACACTTCTTTAACACCAGTACTGTGCTCAGAACACACGCTCCTGTACTGCTGATCAGGTAAACCTGTGGGTTCTCAGCGTATAACTGAACATGGTAACGTGTGCAGGAGGAACAGCTCAGTAGGAGTGTTGGTACAAAGCATGTGTTTCTAATAAAGTGTGCAGAGAGAGTGTGGGAAGTATAGAAAAACCATACGTGCTCAATTTAAAGAAGGAGTACCAAGGAGTATCACAGTACCACATATGTGAGAACCAGCACACAAGTGAGACTGGTGTAATGAGTGCGTTTGTTTAAACTACAGCAGTTATCAGTGTAAGCCACGCCCCCCCTACCCCAACTCAGCCCCCCTCTGTACTGCTACATTCAGAAACCATAGTAACGAGGCACACCGTGTGCTATCCTGTCTCGGCATCTATGCTGTACTGAACGCAGTTGCTGGGCAACACAGGCAGCGCGTAACAAACGAGCGCTCGAGTCGTAAGCCACCTGACAACGTCTCACATCGTCTCCGTCCTCCAGAAAAGGTTATTGCTTTGTAATGTACAAAGATGCATCGCACTTCCTGTTAAATGCCTGCCAGAGCGGCGGGTGGTGTAACTGGAGGGGTGGAGCACACGGTCGCTCTGGGTGAGGGATTAAAATAGTACTTCCTATTTCACATTATTAGCCTCCACACACAGGGAGGAAAACACACGAAACCTGCTCTGCAGAAGTGATTCACAAAACGTTTACTGGGCGTTTTTCATAAACTGAGAGCCACCAGAGCTGAGCTCAAACTGTGAAGAAGCTGAAAGAACATGTCAACAGTTACAGAACAAAACGCTACGTCAGACGAGCTAAAAGCCCCTCCTAAAGCCTGTCACCAAGTTGCACCAGACAAAGACAAAAAAGTTTGATAAATACCCTATTAGAAGATTACAGAAGCACGAAGGGAGGCGTTGGGTGGGGGTGTTTGGGGTCTGTGTTGGGTGGGGGTGTGTAGTAAGGTTACATGTTGGGTTGGTTGTTGGGTAGGTGTAGGTCGAGAGGTGGAGCAGCGGCGGTTGGATGAGGTAGTGAAGGATGGGGGCAGGGTTTTAATCAGATGATGTGTTCTCTTGAAGGACGGCAGGAATTTCCTGGCAGTGACTGGTGCTCAGGTGTGTGTGTGTGTGTGTGTGTGTGTGTGTGTGTGTGTGTGTGTGCGCAGAGGGGGAGTGTACATTACAGCTGTTAGGCATATTACGAATTTCTGATATGCGGGAATCTGAATACACCGTGTGAGAATGTGTGTGCATGCATGTATGAGTGTGGTGTGTGTGTCTGTGTCTGTGTCTGTGAGGTATGTGTGTGTGTGTATGTGTCTGTGCATATGTGTGTGTGTGTGTGTATGTGTGTGTGTGTCTGTGCGTGTGTGTCTGTGCGTGTGTGTGTGTCTGTGCATGTGTTGTGTGTATGTGTGTGCGTGTCTGTGCATATGTGTGTGTTGTGTGTGTGTGTTGTGCGTGTGTGTCTGTGCATATGTATGTGTGTGTGTGTGTGTCTGTGCGTATGTGTTTGTGTGTGTGTATGTGTGTCACCTACTTGCTCTTCGCAGTGGTTGGTCATCAGCTCCGTCCCGGAGGGTTTGTGGTGGTGAAGGCAGCAGAGGCTGCACTGGGCCACTGGGATCAGGACCCAACTCCCTACACACACACACACACACACACACACACACACACACACACACACACACATATGCACAGACACACACGCACAACACACACATATGCACAGACACACACGCACAACACACACATACGCACACACGCACACACATACACACACACACACATATGCACAGACACGTACACACACACACACACACACACACACACACACACACACACACACACACTGTAAGGAGACTGACCTCTGTGTATCTGCACCACGCATGCGCACACATGCGCCCAGGCACACGTGTCCCCCAGCCCAGAGCAGCACCACTCACCTGTACGGCACTGTAGGGATGCTCAGAGGACCAGAGGCACTTTTCTGCTTCCGCTTCTTCAGAATCACTTCCGCCAACTTCTGCTTCACCACAGAACTGGCCACTGCACCTGTCAATAAACACCAGAGGCCAATGAGAGCTTGTGACTGCTTGTGTAACAAGCTCAAATACAAACAAGGATTTTTTGAGTATGTGAAAACTACCAAACAGACACATATAACAAACACTAAATGTAAATTGTATGTAGTTTATTTTGTCTTAAAAATATTTGCATATTACAGATTTGAAATGTGTTTATATAGATTGTAAAAAAAAAAAAAAGCAGCTTCTTTTTGGTATTAGATGCGTATACCAGGTCCTGATCTGTCCTGCTACACCCTGTGTCTGTGTGTGGAGGGTAGGGGAGTCAATACGAGGTGCCACAGAGTCAATACGAACTTTGTTTGTGCTGTAAATGTTATTTTTAACATCACTATGTGCTACTCTGCTGACGTCACAGGACTGAAACTCTCATTTACTTCATTCATTTGGTATCTTATAATCGGACACACTGAAAAAATATATAACACAAACGCACAGCATAAAACCAGGATACACACACACACACACACACACACACACACACACACACACACCCAGCTCCCACCCCCAGAGTTCATCTGCGGTCCCGCACACCCGCTGTCCCACACACCCGCTGTCCGGTACATACACAGCTCAGCCTGCACTGCTCAGGCACCAATGAAGAGGCAAACACAAAAACATGCAAAGCTGTGTGTGTGTGTGTGTGTGTGTGTGTGTGTGATGTGTGTGTGTGTGATGTGTGTGTGTGTGTGTGTGTGTGTGTGTGTGTGTGTGTGTGTGTGTGTGTGTGTGTGTTGTGTGTGTGTGTGTTGTGTGTGTGTGTGTGTGTGTGTGTGTGTGTGTGTGTGTGTGTGTGTGTGTGTGTGTGATGTGTGTGTGTGTGTGATGTGTGTGTGTGTGTGTGTGTGTGTGTGAGAGACTCACTCTGTTGACTCTTGTCTTTGTGTCGTATCTGTTGTAGCTGCTGTTTCGCCTCTTCTTGGTCACGCAGGAGCTGCTCCACAATGAACAGAAAAAACACCAGTAACACACCAGTAACACACCACCACACACACAGTCCTACACCAGTAAAACACAACCACACACACAGTCCTATAACAGCACTGTTGCTAAATAACTGCCTCCTCTGACAGGATGGTGTGTGCTACTGCCTGCTATGACAACACTATAGTCCCCAGGTCTTACAGCTTATCTGAGGTCAGGTTGTATTATAGCAGTTTAGTTTTCAGTTGTTAAGAGTTCAGTTTGCTATATGCATTGAGTTTTGAGAATTGTGTGTGTGTGTTGTGAGTGTGTACTGATCTGGGATCAGTGTGCTGTGCTTACACGTAGTTGCTGGAGCTGCTGCTGGCTGTACTGGGCGCAGGCCTGCGTGCTGAAGGGTCCGAGCAGGAGAGGGGGCTGCAGGGGGGAGAGCAGGGCCGTGTCTGAGGACGGACGCATCACACGCTCACCCCCACGCAGATCCATCAGAGCAGATCCCCACATGCAACACACACGCTCACTTCTACAGGACAGAGGGGGGCGGGGGGAGAAAGGCAGTTATTAAGTGACAGATCAGATTGGATCTGTTTTCATACAGTTTGTGTGTGTGTGTGTGTGAGTGTGTGAGTGTGTTGATTTTTCCCTCTTCAGTGTAGTTCTCAGTGATAAGAGAATATTTCCATAGTTTTTGCATGCTGTGTTTAACCCATTTGCATTGTACCAATGACTTAATGGGAAAGACTCTCCATACCAGCAGACCAAAACACACACACACACACACACACACACACACACACACACCCTTCCACACACACACTGTCCCACACACACACACACCGCGACAAACACACACACACACCCTGCCCCCCCACACACACCCTGCCACACACACATGACCACTCTGCCTACACACAAGTACACACATGAACATACAAGTAAAGTGTGTGTAGGTGTCTATGTGTGAGAGAGAAAGAGAGTGTTTAAGATATTAATTAATAAGATATTAAGGTCAGTCATGGAACTTGGTGCTGGAAAAGTTCCAAGGTAAAACTGTCTGTGTGTGTGTGTGTGTGTGTGTGTGTGTGTGTGTGTGTGTATGTGTGTGTGTGTGTGTCTATGCATTACAGGCTGATTTTTCATTTACTGTCTGAACTGCTAAAATGACAAATATTTGAGTCATTGTCTTATGCCTACACTGGTTATGTTTGATAGGTGAAGTTTCCAGTAAGCAGTAATTCACTGGGTTAAAAAAACACAAATTAGCAGAGTGAGTCATGATTCATGGTCCAGAAAAACGCAGCACACTGCTCGTCCACTGGCCTGTGACCTGTATGATTCTGTACATTACCAAACACAGCACCAAACACCAGCCCCTTTACCAAACACAGCACCAAACACCAGCCGCATTACCAAACACAGCACCAAACACCAGCCCCTTTACCAAACACAGCACCAAACACCAGCCGCATTACCAAACACAG
>JAOXYF010000024.1:12590-33955 GCA_028565775.1 Sternarchorhynchus goeldii
TATCTAACCCTTAACCTAACACCACATACTGTATGTATGTATCTAACCCTAAACCTAACACCACATACTGTATGTATCTAACCCTTAACCTAACACCACATACTGTATGTATGTATCTAACCCTAAACCTAACACCACATACTGTATGTATGTATCTAACTTGGTTAAATACCAATACTTCTTTTTTGGCTAAAATGCATCATTAGACTGACCTACTGCATAAGGATCTCTTCCGCAGAGAGAGTACAGCACTATGTATTGTTAGTTACGCTGGACTATAGTGTCTGCTAAATACTGTAAAATGTAAATGTAGTATGTACATAGGATAACTTTTGTTTGTATATATGATGGGCTGTAGTGTGCTGTCTGCCTCCATGCTGATATCTGGGCTCTCCAGGTCGCCACCTGCTGGACGGGGGTCTCCTCACTACTCGTGGATGACTTTGTAGGCTGTGGTTCAGATCAGATGCTGGTGCTGTTTGATGAGTGCCCTGGAGAATTCCTTCTCACTGACCTCTGCAGCATCCATTACTCTGTCAGTCACTATCAGTCTTGTTCCAGGGCTCAGCGTGCTGGAGCCCAGCTAGGCCTGTGATTGGCTTCATGTCATTTTATATGAGATAAAATATGAATTTTTACTGTAATTCTATTCTTCTTATAATACCAATAACTCATAACAAGCTCCCACAATTAGTGGCTTCATAACACTGTCTACTCTGCTTTTCTTATAGTGTGGAAAAACAACTCATGAGTCCATAGATCCCGGTGGCCCATCCCAGGAGAATGTCCTTCTCACAGTGCAAGCTTTAGACTCCAGACTTCAGGTACCTTAGGTCCACATCTTTTACAGAAGCTTATGAACCAAACCTGACAGCTTTGCCCAGGCAGAAAATGTTGAATGAAATATCATTAAAAGGCATCCACTGAGAGATGTGCGAACAGCTAGAGAGAAACTGGGTCATGAAAATCAGTTAACAGAAAGAAGTATATGACATAAATTGCCAAGAGTTGGGTTAAAATGTACGTATATCAAACATGCTTGTGGCCATATAGTGTTTTGTCTGGAAGCATGAGGCAGATTGAAGAGCTGTTTGTGCTTAATCTTTCAGAGCGGCCTGGCCTTCCTGCAGGATCTCCAGAGAGATCTTAATGTTAAAGACCAGGTCCTCCAGCAGTCTATAACAGCTCTTGCTGACCTGGTGACGGACAGGGATCATCTCCCAACCTCTCCACTGCAGGTCATTGTGGTTGCACTCACACCTAATGCTGTCAGTTCAAATATGTATCTTGTATACAGTCCATGGAAAGGATTAGAGATTATTTTTGCCATTTATCTGGGAATGCTATGTCAAATACTATTAACCTTCCAGGACCTACTTGTCCTCAGCATACTATTAACCTTCCAGAACCTACTTCTCCTACTGCAAGAATAGACCTGAATGCTACCCACTCTTCATCTAGGTTTTGTTTACATCGGTCTGTACTGGTAATTACCAGTCATCATCACTGTCACTTCTTATCATCTTTAATTGTGTCTCAGGAAGGTCTGGTGTCTCTATGGGATGAAGAGGGCGAGGAAGAGGAGCACATTCCAAACGAGCGGATGCAGACTGAGATGGAACAATGTTCCCACCAGTGTTCTCTGGTGCAGAAAATGTGGTACAGAGTGGTTGACCAGAGCCTTGTCTTTGGGCTCCTCCTGACACCAGCTGCTCAAATGTACGTTTCTCTTACAAGGGAACAATAATAGATATGGAACAATAATAGATATGGCCCATGGCAACTATTACTGCCTTTTACTCTTTTGAGGAGGAGCCATCTTTGATAGTCATAGTAACTCAGCCACAGACTGGAACGTGATGGCAGACTGACACATTGCACCTTCCCTTTGTTTTTAAATTATTTCATTCTTCTGGTGCCTTGGCACATGCAGATGAAGTTATTTGGCTGCTTCCCAGTCTGTGATAGCAGACACTTTTAAGGTCTCACTTAAGTCATGGTGTGTGAGATTGTTGGAGAGTTTGGGTTCTGAGTATGGTAATGTGAAGACTACGTATGTTGAGCTGTTGTACTGTATGTACTGTTGTAACATGCTGATGCAGCTCTAGAGCCATTACTTATAACTAAATCATATAAATGTTTCACGTAGCAGTCTGTCTGTCTGTTGCATGCTTGTTCACCTCTAGTTTCTTGCCTTTAAGACTACAGCTACATGGATTCCCTGTCCTGCTGCTGGAATTGTCACTGTTTTCTCAAGTTTTGTGCATATCTGTATTTGGCATCTGATAGGGCGGCAGATCCTCTGATGTTCTGTACACTTTGATCTGTCCTCCAGGGTGGAGAAGAAGGTGACTGGCTCGGTCCTGTGGGAGCTGTATGGTGGTCCAATGGCAGCCGGGGTTGTTCAGAGTTGGAGTAAGACGATGTTGTACCCCCAGCACCTGCCTCCCCCCTGCGTTGGCCCTCCAGCTGCTAAGAGGAGCAGGTGTTCAGGTGGGCCACACGCCCGTGATCATGGGCAGCTAGTCCTGCTCACAGGGACCCCACTCTCCCCGCTGCTCACCTTTGGTACAGTCACCTGCTCTGTCTGGGTGCACTGTCCTGCCAGCGGAGTAGCACATGCGGGATGCCTGTGTTTCCTGCTGAATCTGGACATGAAGGAGGTGCTTCAGGGGAAGTTCCACCCACCACTCCTTAAAGACTGCAGTACTGATTCAGGTAATGTGAATATATACTGGCCTCGGATGAAACTACTGTAAAATTCTGAATAAAATCTAAAGATGATCCCTAATGTCTGTTCAGATGAGGCCAGAGAGGATCTCCTTTGCATGCTGGCAGTGTTCGACTCCTGGCTGCTGCAGATCGAGAGCTCTGTGCACACACTAGTGGACTTGGGAGCGTGGCTGGAGGGGAGGCTCGGGGCCAAGCGAGTAGAAGCCAACCCCCATTATCTGCTGATCTGCTCCACAGTGACCCCTGCTGCCACACTTTTCCACTGGAAGGTGTGTGGGCCCTTTCAAGGCCTGTTGGGTGTTCACTGCAGGTGAGGAAGCAGCATTATCTGGGTACCATCGTAAGGGCAGCAGCTTATTCCTCTGTCTGTACTACATTAGACACTGTAAGTAAATCAAATGCCATTTGGACCGAAGGAAGCTTTTCATTTTATCACCAAACTACTTTTTATATTAAAAATCTTTTTATATTAAATCCGAGGTTTTGAAACAGCCACGTCCAGTGTTTCTTATAGAGAGATTCTTTTGTTCTGGCAGGTGCTAAATTAAGTGCCTTTGTGCTGGTTTTGGTGTTTGCAGCAGCAAGTTGAGCGTCCTGCAGTTTCTGGACTCCCTCCGTGACTTCCTACCTGCCTCCCATCACATTCAGCTTCTTCACAGACCAGCTCCACATGGAGGTAGCCAGGGCCTCGCCCTCCGTTTGGGTGAGGAGATGCAGACAATAACAGAGGGTGTGGCCTCTCTACTCCAGGATCAAGAGGAGGCTGATGTGGAGGAGTTTGATGGTGGTAAAAAGTGGAATCCTGCCTTCCCAGAAGAACTGCAGAGTCAGAGGGAGGATTGGCAGAGTGAGCGTGAGCAGATCAGCAGGAGACTGCGCCCCCTGGTGAGCGCTGAGCAGTACCGCAGCATGGTGGAGCAGATGATTCACTCACAACTGGATGGGGACATCAGTGCCTTAGTGGAAGTGCAGGCTTCTATGGTGTAGTGAGCTGAACAGACCAGCTGGGTTTGGGTATTATTGTCACAGTATTTTTGGATTGTGAAATTTAAGTTTAATACAAGCAATATGACTTTTTTAAACTTCAGAATGCTGCTAATCTAATTTTATGTCACTACTATGTAAATAAATATTGACTAAAGGTGTCATCTGTTCCTTTCTTCTGATTTATAAGTTTAATAAGGGCTATGCTATATTACCTGAGTTTAAATAAATATGAACAGTATGAACATGCAAATCATCTGATTTGTAGGGATGAATTTAGTGGCACAGAGTCTAGCCATTGTTTGCCTTGGAGAGCTGGAAGGTCCAGGCCTTGTTGATCCTTGGGGGTTTTTTTGGGTTTTTTTTTCACCTTTCTGCAATCTGCAGGGATAATGTTTGTGAAGCGGGTGGGGGCTACAGCTTTCTGGCATCTCCCCAGAACTTCGCAGGACATTTTGGTGATGTTTTCCTTGAAAACACTTCACACTGCCCTTGGCCTGTGTCCAGGAGACCTCGTCAGTACAGTTTTTCCAGGTCATGAATGAACTGTCCGTTATGTGTGAAGTTTTTGCTCACGTTAGACAGGCAGAGTACAACTTGCGCTTCTGAATAACTCGATGCTGCCTCAAAAGAGTGCGGACTAGAAACAGTAGTGTGGTAGCTTTGTCCAAAGATAAACCAGGAGGGTTCTGTATGCTTGGTAGAATTTACCTCTGGGGGATATTTGAGATATCTTTGAGAGGGGTTGGGTGGAGTACTGGTGATCTAATCTTCATTCTTCACTCTTCTCCATAGCATATGGCTGATTTTTAAAATTGTACTTGGAGCAGTTTGGTGACTGCATAAGCATGGAAGAAAACAAAGTAGCCTATATGTGAAGATTGATGGCGTAACATGAAACCAAATTTCACGAACCTTAGTCATTAGCAAGTTAGAAACATGCCATGCTAAGCTTAGCTAATGTATATTGCCATCTGAATGAGGCAGTCATACATAGAAGAATTTGAAAGAAGATGCTTCTTTCAAATCAGATATGTGGGAAGGTTTCAGGTTTTAGGCGAGCTAGTTACAACAGCACTGTAGAGGTGTACCTACCACTACACTAATCCACTACACTATATACCACACTACACTAATCCACTACACTATATACCACACTACACAAATCCACTACACTATACCACACTACACTAATCCACTACACTATATACCACACTACACTATTCCACTACACTATATACCACACTACACTAATCCACTACACTATATACCACACACTATATATCACATTACACTATACTATACCACTACACTACGCTATATACCACACTATACATTACAGACTTTACGTTACATCAGGTAGAAATTAAATGTGGAATATTGAAATATACAACAATATGTATATTTTTATATTTATTTTTGGCTTTACTAACATGAGATGCTTTTCAGCTGTGACGATTACTTTTTGTTTTTTAACATCAATGACTTTCCCTCTGGGATTAATAAAGTTTCTATTCTATTCTATAACCTGTGCATGTGTATGTTCATTGTTTACTGGTTAATACACTACATGATACACTATAGTTGGCTGTAACTAACAAAGTATATTTACATTACAGTCTGTTCAAAATAATTTAAAAGGAACCTGGACTTATGCATTTTGAAGGGTTTGTTGTTGTTTTCATGTTGTACCAAACTGTGATGTCCAAACTGGTGTGAACTGAACTGTGATTTCTGTGTACCATAGACACCCTCGTTATTTGTGCAGTTCCACCTCTGTTATTTAATGCTTTGTTTACTGATATGGATGCATCTTAGAATTCCTATGGAATTAATAATTAATTGGCTTGTTTCTTTTCCTGTCCAGTTTATGTTAGATTATTCTTGATATTTGCCCATTGTTGTAGTTTTTACATGCTGTCCTGGTTCTTAGTTGTATGTTACTGTTTCAGTTTAATTAATATTAGCCATAGTAATAATAATGTAATTATGTGTTTGTCATTGTTTTTACTCTGCGTTTGCATGTGTTCTCACTGGCTGGTTGCTGGCTGTTTCCATGGAAACAGACTATCCTCCAGACTAGCTTGCCTTCAGGCCTAAAATATGAGGATCTTTATTTCTTTTAAAACATGGCTTGTCTGATGTTTTTTTCAATGCTGATATATCCACCAGAGGTTTTGTATGTTGTAGTGCACCTAACCCTAGGGCATCTAACCTTAGAGCACCTCGGGATATCTGAGCTTGGACCTGCATGGGTGGAACTGCATGCACTTTCACCTGTATGAGTCTAATGTTGTTTGTTAAATTACTAATACAGGCAGAGTAGATTATGGATTCCTTCAAAAGCCAACAGAAACACTTTAACTTGGTTACATCAACCCAACACCCTCACTCCATACACACACTCACAGACATTCAACCATCTACACAACACCCTCACTCCATACACACACACACACTCACAGACATCCAACAATCACCCCAAGACCCTCACTACACACACACACACACACAATCCTGTACTGCTTCACCTCTTCCTCCAGGTTCTCAGCACTGTGAGAGATTTCCCTTCACCTCCCTTGCACTCAGCCACTTTAACCAGCCTTCATGCTCTTTTCTCTATATTTGCACTACTATTTATACTGTTCAAGTATTTACTGGTAATGTCTCTTCCACCAACCCCATGATCTAACTGACACTTTGAGTCAGAACCAGTATGCACTAGTTCACTTTAATCAGGTTCTAACTGTATATTGTACTGTTGTTTACATGTTACTTATTTGTATTTGTATTTAATCTATATTGTTAGAGTTTATTTTTGCTGTAACTTGGGTAGGAGAGTAACATAATTTCAATCCTCTGTATATCCTGTCCATGCAGAATTGACAATAAAATTCCTTGACTACTTGACTTCACCTCCCTTCATCTCTCTTCATCTCCCTTCATCTCTCTTCATCCGTTACCCATCCACTGTTAGCTCATTTGGACTCTGTCCCATATTCCATATATCCCATATATGGAAAACCCGATATGAAATACTTACCTGGCTTTATCACTGAAAGATACCTATGGAAAATCTGCCTTTTGCCTATATTCACAGTTCCTCTGGTATGTATAACAGTGGAATTTAAGAAATGTTCAGTCAAGAGGTCATTGCATAGGAAACATATATTGAGTAACTGCCCATTTATTACCTCCTTCACTAGGGGTATCTTAATGCCACATGCAAAGACAACGACAAAGTGATTTGTGACCATCAGGTTTACTTTGAGCAAAATGTTTAAAATACAAATTGTTTGAGATGCAGCCGTTTATGTAAGCAGTAAAAGAAGCTTGTGGAACATTGGAAATGTGAGAAAAGAAAAAAATGTCCTGTGAAGCTGTGGCATGTCTAAGGCTTAAGAAATTAAACAATGAAAACAATGACATCACACGCAGCCCTGGCTTTGAACACTCATTCACTCATACAGTCTTCCACTCTTCACTCATTCCCAGGATTTAACATGAGTGATTGCACCATAAAACGTGTGTGTTATATTCTCAGCCAAGTAAGAGGAAGGACTGAATCTGTACAAAATATCAGGAGTCAAAAGACAATCATATAAAACAGATAATCACCATTTGTAGGAAATACTGTAAAAACTGGGCTTTCCTGATGGTGTACAAATTGATGGAATGTTGTGTTTGAGGCTCATAGAAATATCGTGGCTGTGCCCTTATATCAAATTTGGCCAAGTGCATCTCTGTTGTGCTTCACAAACAATTGAAGAGCTTTGTTTTTGGCTCTGTACCCTGGTGGAACATTTCACTATAAAATATCAACTTTACAATATCACATGAACTATGCAGGAGTTATTGTCATTTTTATACAACTTCCTCAAATTTTAAAGGACCAAAAGAAAGTGAGTGTTGGCTGCTCCCTTCTGTCTAGCTGTAATATTGTACCATGTACTATCCCTAGCCCTAAACCCTAACCCCTAGCTGTGATAATGTACTAACCCTAACCCTAGCTATGATACTATACCATATCATGTACTAACCCTAGCCCTAGCTGTGATACTGTATCATGTACTAACCCTAACCTTAAACCCTAAACCCTAACCCCTAGCTGTGACACTGTATCATGTACTAACCCTAGCCCTAGCTGTGATACTGTACTAACCCTAACCCTAGCTGTGATACTGTACTAACCCTAACCCTAGCTGTGATACTGTACCATGTACTAACCCTAATCTTAAACCCTATCCCTAAATCCTAACCCTAGCTGTGATAATGTACTAACCCTAACCCTAGCTGTGACACTGTGCCATGTACTAACCCTAACCTCTAACCCTAGCTGTGACACTGTACCATTAGCTCATGCACATGAGTATGAGTTGTTTTAAGGTGTGATATTTTTATCTGGAGTCAAACAAGAAACATCCATATGCCTCAGAGGGCTCAGCACGAGCCAAACAGAAAAGAGTTAAAAACGTCATACTAAACAGTCTGTTGCATTGTGGGAAGACATTTTCTGGAAAGAATAACTGGCACAAGAGTGATAGAAAGAGGAATGTGTGTAGGTGGAAAAAAAAGGACATCTTCATCCAAAGCATGGCATGACAGTTCTGAAGCACGATAGAATGAACTCGTATTGCTGTGATGGAAACTGACTAATTTCTCTTGACAATGTGTATGAATGCTTTGAACTGCTCAGATATGATGTGTTTCTCTAAACACGATGAGTGGTATTTCACTGCTGAAGCATCTGTGGAATTTTCACAGTGAAAGAGCTGAATATTCTTTAACTGGTCAAGTGTGGGTTTACTGAAGTCACTTCCTGAAGTAAGGAGAGTAGGATAACAGAAAACAAAACTTCTGAAGAAGCTGGAACTGAAAATGGCTTCATGGCTTCAAGTAGTGGTGATGGTGATGTGTGTGATTTACTGACTCAAAAAGATTTGTGGTCTAACTACCAGAAATAAAAATGTTATTTATAAAAATATAATGTGTCAAATTATTTTTGCAAGGTGGGAATAAAAAACTGCTGCAAATTGTATGTGGCTCACATCAGTCAGGATTAGGGAGCCAGGGTTAGAGTTGGGGAGCATAACTTTATAACTTTATAGTTATTATTCCATTTCAAATCCATTGTGGTAGAGTACAGAGCCAAAACAGAGAAAACCGTGTCTCTGTCTAATTACTTATGGACTTCACTGTGCTTGTAATACCTTAAGGTTAGGGTTAAGGTTAACCCTCTGCATTTAATACATATTGCACATCTGCAATCTTTAACAAATTCCTTTCATGCTTTTTTGTCCCTGATTGAAAACATGAACCTGCTGCTTAGCTCACACACACTCTGAAGTGAAGCAGTGGCATCCCTCACCTCTCTCACTCCTCTTACCCCTTCACCTCTCTCACCCCTCTCACCCCTCACCCCTCTGACTCTTCCCCACTTGATCCTAGGCGCTAAACTTTGGCAACATTTTCATGTCGGATTATTTTGTATGTGACCCAGTAAAAGATGTTGAAAATAAGGAAGGCAAGTGGGAAGGCTGCTCTGGAGATGGTGTCGATTCTTTTTGCTCTGTCCACAAACTTCTTGCGGCTGTGTTCCATATCCCTCAAGACAGATGACTGCTGGACTGCCCCAACTACAGGACCCTTTGCCACCACACCGTCCTTCACACAGGGAGCCGTGCCATAACCAGAGAAATGAAAACGACCCTCCCTCAGCTCCTCCTCCTGCACAGGAACAAAACAACCAACAGCAACATCATCCTCACATTCATCGTTCCACTCACACCCGTACTCATGCTCACACCTGTACTCACGTTCACACCCGTACTCACGCTCACACCCGTATTCACGCTCACACCCGTACTCACACTCACACCAGTACTCACACTCACACCCGTATTCACGCTCACACCCGTACTCACGCTCACACCCGTATTCACGCTCACACCCGTATTCACGCTCACACCCATACTCACGCTCACACCAGTACTCACGCTCACACCCGTATTCACGCTCACACCCGTACTCACGCTCACACCCGTACTCACGCTCACACCAGTACTCACACTCACACCCGTACTCACACTCACACCAGTACTCACACTCACACCTGTACTCACACTCACACCCGTACTCACACTCACACCAGTACACACGGTCTCAGTGGAACACAGGATAAACTTTGTCTCAGGAACACAAACAAAAGTGACACCACAGAGTGGATTATTAAGAATCATGCAGTTTAAACTCCTGAATAAAGGAGCCTTCTTGGCTAATTAGCAAAATGTGTTTTTCTGTCTTTCCCTCACAATTAGCCAGATTGTTTCTCAGATGCTGTCCCTGTAACTGCCTTTATGAGTATAAACCCTTTAATGTATTCATTATTACCTTAACCCTTTAATGTATTCATTATTACCTTAACCCTTTAATGTATTTATTATTACCTTAACCCTTTAATGTATTCATTATTACCTTAACCCTTTAATGTATTCATTATTACCTTAACCCTTTAATGTATTCATTATTCTGTCCTTTTAGTTTAGGCTGTAATAGTTAATTGCCGGAGTTGCTGCTGCCGTGCTTCTGAAATGTCTATATTCTATGTCCCATACAGAACTACCTGTCTCGCTCTACTTTTACCGACCTAATGGCTGTCCTTGGTACTAAGTAAGGACTGACGAAGCTCTCCTGCTATCTGTCCTGGACCAACCATCTTCTACTCATCCAGACGCAAATGAAGGATTAATCAACTGGATGGAGGCCCTCATCAGCATCCCTCGTTCCCCTCCGCCCTGCTGTGGCACAGCCCTGGATTTTTGCTATATTTTTTGCTATTTATTTACTACTGTGCTTTTTTCCCCTACATATTTATCTGGTCATAGTTTCCGGTGTCGGCCAGCAGAGGATGGGCTCCACCCTTGTGTCTTGGTTCCTCACAAGGTTTCTTCCTCACACTCTTAAGGAGTTTTTCCTTGCCACTGTCATCCTGGGCTTGATCACTGGGGGCTTAGACTCGGACACTTATAAGTTGCTTTGAGACAACATCTGTTGTAAAAGGCGCTATATAAATAAAACTGATTTGATTTAATTTTATTTATTTAGTACAACCATAATCCTTTAATGTATTTAATATATATTATAACCAGAGTCTGAGTGTAAGTCAGAGTCTATGTGAAGAGCTTCTAAGAGGAATATTGTCTGTTGTTCATTTGCATTTGCAGTTACTGCGGAGGACAGTCAGAATGTTCTGTATATGCACATAGAAGCCCTGGTTCCTCCTGTGTTTTTCAAGAACATTTAAAAATCTTAAAAAATACAGTGTTCATTATTAAGCCACACACACTTTTAACTGGACAAATTATTTATTACTGAAAAGGGAATGGTTTACTATCTGTGAAGATAATGTTGCTAATGTTGATCCCTTTAGCATCTGTTGAACAACAGCAGCAGTATGTCCTTCTGTAGTTTCCTGGCCTTGAGACAACAAGGAACCACACTGATGAATCTTTATATTTGCACTTTGGTTCAAAATTATATTGTTTCCATATTCAAAATTATGTTTGTTTTTATAATATATATAATGTTGGTTATTGAATGTAAGTCATTTTCAAAAGGTTAGGTTGTGAGTATAGCCTACCTGAAGACTACGTCTTTGCCGTCGCTTCAATCGGAGAAACTCTTTCTGTTGTCTGGATACAAAGTTCACTCCTGCATATTCCAGTAGAGCAGCAAAGACGAATAGGAGACAAACAGCCATCCAGATGTCTATGGCCTTCACATATGAGACCTGCTCAGTGATACATTTACACACATACATTTGCTCATTGGATTTAGTACACTTATTAATTTTGTATACTAATTTTGTCCATGCAGTGTTCCACATAGTGTTCCACACAGTATAGTGTTCCACACTAATGAAAATATTTAAATAGTAACCATTTCATCATTTCATTCACCATTTCATTCTTTAAGCATACTAGATTTTGCTACTGAACACTTGTCTGATTAATTATTAGACATAATCATGTAACTTATGTGACTGCAGTGTTGCCAGTCCACCCCTACCCCTACAACTCTACCCCTCCACCCTACAACCCTACCCCTACAACTCTACCCTTCCACCCTACCCCTACAACTCCACCCGACCCCTACAACCCTACCCCTACCACTCCACCCCTACAACTCTACCCCTCCACCCTACTCCTCCACTCCTACCCCTAGCCCTCCACCCCTTCCTCTACAACCCTACCCCTACCCCTACAACCCTAACCCTATAACTCTACCCCTCCACCCTACTCCTCCACTCCTACCCCTACCCCTCCACCCCTACCTCTACAACCCTACTCCTCCACCCCTCCAAGTTTGTAATCAAAGTATGTTATGATTAGAGCATTGTTTGATGTGAAGTAATGCCTTAAAATCTCCTAAATTAAATGGGTGGAAAATCAAATTAACAGAAGGACACATGTACATACATTTATCGGTGCAAACTAAATTCAAGGGCAAACCAGTGATTAAACCAATGATCAGGGTCTGAGTGGAGTAAGATAATACGTTTTGAGGCTCTTTGCCTCAGAAACAATATGGGAACATCAGGCACAAACAAACAAAACACAGCTATGGCTCCTTCCTCTTCTGAAATTTGCCATTTTGATTACAAGCTCTCAAAAACATTTATGAATATTTATCAGTCATTTGATGTGAATTTCTAAAGTAGTGTCATACTTATGTGCAGTCCACAATCTGATTGGTCATCTGCATGACTCACTGCTACTGACTGACTCTTATAGGCTTTCAAGTGGCGGAGGTTTTGACTATGCAAATTCAACACAGAATATCAATTTGCTAGAAGATAATAAAGTTTCTTAAATAAATAGTTTGGCCTGTATAGTTTGGCTTGTATAATATCCCCAATAAGTCCAAATGTAATACAAATGTGAAAGTGTGTGATGATTTTTGCAGTTTGAAGTTGCATAGTACAGTTTGAAGAAACAGTACAATCAGAACCACCTTTTTTGCTGTGTGTGAAAATTGGACACACACCTTGGGCAGTGAGGCTCTTGAGCCAGAACTCTGTGTTGTCATGGTGAGCACCGTAGTAATGCCCAGGGCAACACGTGCGGGGGCGGCATCCATGTTGATCCAGAATGAAACCCAGGACAAGATGACAATGAGCAGACTGGGGATGTACATCTGGATCAGGTAGTATCCCATCTGCCTCTCCAGTTGGAACTTCACCTCTATGCAGGTGAATTTACCTGTCCACAACACAGACACAGTGGTGAGCAGACTGAAGATATACATCTGGATCATGTAGTAGCCCATCTGCCCTCTCCAGCATTAATTTCACCTATATGCAGGTGAATATGCCTGTCACAACAGACACACACACACACACACACACAGTGGTGAGGAGATACATATAGATCAGATAGTAGCCCGTCTGCCTCTTGGAACTTGGAACTTACCTGGGAAGAGAATAAAGGAAGAGCTACCAGTACTGTAGCCAGAAGTGTTCAGTCCAGTCACCATTCACTGTTACACTAATGGAGTTTGTTTCTAATGTCCAGTGAGAGGGTGAAAGAAAGTCAGTGACTATTTGCTTGGAAAAAAATATACTAAATATATTAAATATATTAAATGTATTAAATGGCTTCAGGCAGCTCAGTGGGAGTTTAAGTGTCCAAAATGTCCAAACGAGGCATCCAATGTCCTGAATACAGGATGTGTGTTTAATTTAACCTGAAAAAAGGACTAACCAAATAAAAAAGGACCAACCAAATAAAAAAGGACCAACCAAATAGAAAAGGACCAACCAAATAAAAAAGGACCAACCAAATAGAAAAGGACCAACCAAATAAAAAAGGACCAACCAAATAAAAAAGGACCAACCAAATAGAAAAGGACTAACCAAATAAAAAAGGACCAACCAAATAGAAAAGGACCAACCAAATAAAAAAGGACCAACCAAATAAAAAAGGACTAACCAAATAGAAAAGGACCAACCAAATAAAAAAGGACCAACCAAATAAAAAAGGACTAACCAAATAGGCGATTCAAAGTGCACATTAACAGATATTAAAGCATGTAACAAAATTCAAATAAAAAAATCGTATAATTAAAAAAATTATGCTGAATGTTATAATGATGATGATGATGACTGAACAAATATCATCAACCAGTTCATTTCAGGTAGTCTACATCAGATGTTGAGGCAGCTTTATCTGATATCAAATGTTGGTGATTTCTGTGCTTACCTGTGTTGTAGTGTTTAGTACAATAGCCCAACTCTTTCTCCTCTCTCATGATGAACTGTGGGAAGGTCAACCCCTCCGCCACCTGCACCGGACCCTTATCCAGCCACTCAAACACTAGGTCGTTCATTGTGTAGCCAACTGCAGAGCAAACAGACACCCTGTCATTATGTTTCTCTGGGAACTACATCCAATGCATTTTGGATCAAGTTTATAGGAAAGGGTACACATATATATATTTTTTGTTTGTTTGCATAAGTGTCTTATCACACACATGTCTAAGGCCTGTTCACACTGACACACATTAAGTCACATCCAACAAGCAACATTAAACATTAATGTTTAATGAACCAGTAACTTGAGGGCAAGAGAAAGGGTTAACCTACAACTTTCAAGCTGCATTGTGCAGGTCTGAACGTCCATTGGGAAGTTCTTCAGATCCATTGGACAGGACAGGATTAATGTCAGCCTGTGAGAAATGATCAGTAATCACTTCATATTTAAATACATGGCCAAATGTGCAAATGTACCTGTGTGTAATTTAGTGCCAAAACTCAAACCAATTTGATTTATTTATTAGCAACACTGCATAGTTGTATATTCAGAGGCCGTACTAACCCTTAGTCATCCTCCAGCTCTTTATTAATGGAATAAAAATATAAATGTAAAAAACACTGTGGGTGTGAACGTTGTGCACTGAATGGCCGTACACTTAAAGAATACTGTGCACAGAAAAGGTGTACACCTAAAGAAAACTGGGTGATGGGCTGGCAGATACACAGCCTGAGAAGGGTCTATGTTTTACATAAGATAGTGGACCTTATAATGTGGCTAGGGAATGTAGATGCAAGGCAGTTATTTGGGTAGAGAGGGTGTAAAGGTATAGTTTGTAGAATTTACCCTCTTTTATTACAAATGTAGAATTTATTTAGCAGTAATTCTAGGTATTAAATTCTACATGCGCTGCTTCTTACTTGTTCCAATAATGAATAAGATTAGATTAGATTAGATTAGATTAGATTAGATTAGATTAGATTCAACTTTATTGTCATTACACATGTACGAGTACAAGGCAATAAAATGCAGTAACAGTAAGGTAACAGTAGGGGGAAGAGCCTTTTCTTATAAAGCCCCCAACTATGGAATAACCTTCCAGAAAATGTCCGGGACCCTGGCACAGTCTCAATCTTTAAGTCTCGGTTAAAAACGTTCTTATTTAGTTTAGTGTTTAGTAATTAATATTCTTCATTAGATAAAGGTTACAGATCCAGGGGTTCATGAGCAGAGGGTTTTATGGTATACTGAGACGCAGGTGCTGTCGTCCCACCACTGCACACATTCACTCAAGTTTGTTGATGGTGGGGTTGAGGGATGCCAACACCTCAGGGCGCCCCAGGTCTGTACCTTCTGGTTCTGTCCTTTTAACTAGACTGTAATAGAGAAATAGAAATGTCTACATTTTATGTTCCATACTTAGTCATATATAGAGCTAACTGCCTGTCTTTTACAGAGCTAATGGCTGCCCTCCCATCCAGGTTGATACTGAGTAAGGATTGACGATGCTCTCCTATTACCTGGCCCTGACCAAACGCCTCCTACTTATCCAGACACAGATGGAGGATCAATCAACTGGATGGAGGATCAATCAACTGGACGGAGGATTAATCAACTGGATGGAGGATCAATCAACTGGATGGAGGATCAATCAACTGGACGGAGGCCCTTCTCAACATCGCTGATTCCCTCCACTGTGGCCCAGCCCTGGACTATTATATTTTATCATTTATTATTTTTTGTATTTCTTTATGTAATTATCTTGCTGTTGTGGTGACCGGTGTTGGCCAGAAGAGGATGGGCTCCTCTCCTCCTTGAGTCTTGGTTCCTCCCAAGGTTACTTCCTCATGCTCTTAAGTTTTTCCTTGCCACTGTCGCCCTGGGCTTGGTCACTGGGGGCTTGAACTCAGACCCTTATAAGCTGCTTTGAGACAACAACTGTTGTAAAAGGCACTATATAAATAAACCTGATTTGATTTGATTTGATTATAAACACCTCTAATATTTTGTAAACCAGGAAAGCTTTAATAGTCTTTAATATATGGTTATTACTTGTGTGTGTATGTGTGCCTATGTGTGTATGTGTCCACTCTCAGAACTGGCTGGTCTGAGGAACTATAGCTGGTTTCAGGGAGGGGCTAATTTTCACTTATTTTTGAGGAAGGGGCTGATTATTGCTGGTCTAGGGGAAGGGCTGATTATCGCTGGTTACCATCCAAACTGTGGATTGATTGCATCATTTCATATATCACTTTTCTGCACTCAGGTTTGCAAAGTGAACCCTTACCCTAACCCCATACTCCATGTTTGTTACAGGTGTGGACTGTCCATGCAACCTTAATCAGTGATGATTCAGTACTCAAAATTCTATTCTATTCTCCTGACCTTGAGTAGCACTCTGTTTTTATTTGAAAGATTTTTCCCAGATGCAGTTGTCCAAAAACTGTTTTTATTTGAAAGATTTTTCCCAGATGCAGTTGTCCAGTCTCCCCCTGCTCCCAACCAGCTCTCCTTAACAGGCCTCTAATCTCACACATTCTTCACCCTGCTTCACCTCCCTGCACTCTTCCTCTTTGCGTACCTCGACTCTAGTCTCTGGATTTGGGGTTAGGGTTAGGGTTAGGGTTAGGTAGGGTTAGGGTTATCTTTTCGATATTGCACTGGGACTGAGCAGGAGTTGAAAGAACTTTACAGTTATGATTGTGCTAAGTTTATGGCTTGGTGGAGCAGGTGTAACTGGTAGAAGTTTGAAGTTTGTCAGAAAACCCTAGTGCTGTTTATGTGTATCTACTAGATGTTAGCCACCCATAAACCTATATCTATCCAAGGCCAGTCCTGTGGTCAGAAACTAAAAGGCTAGAGAACTACAGTTCCCCATTCAACAAACAAATATATGTTTTTTTATACGTGGATTGTGTATTTTTGTACTCTGTAAAGCACATTATTATATTCTAGTCTCACATCTAACGATTTGCCTCTCAAATGATTTTTCCAGCAGAGAATCAGATTGGTTAGTTTTTTTCTCTCACTTGTCTGTGAAGGAGAACATTCATACATGATCCTGTAGAGAACCAGAACATTCATAACTGATACTGTAGAGAACTAGAACATTCTTACCTGATGCTGTAGAGAACCGTTCCATCCTTGAAGATCCTCAGGAGCTTGTTGTCGGTGGTGACGTCATGGAAGTTGGCTCCCTTCTCATTGGCAAAGAACAAGTCTGGCTTCCAGATAGAGTCCAGCATGGAGGGGTCCAGGTCCAGGGAGGAGTCAGGGTATTCGCTGTAGGCGAGCCGAGGATCATTCCACTTCTGCCTCAGGAAGATGTTTACTCTGTAGTCCTGCCAGGATCCAAGCATCAAACCAGCACCAAGATGGAGATGGCACTTAAAGACTTCTAACACACGAAATAAAGTCAAATGAAGCTGCCTTTTTATCATGATGATATACTGATGCAATGTAATGTTCAACTGGATCAATTAATTAATGAAAACAGTTGGGTTCTTTTAGGGATAAATGTTAACTGCTTTTCTTCGAGCTTTTATGCATTTAATTTTAAATTGTTTGTGAAGTAGAATAAATTGAAATGCTTCACCCAAAATGATGAAGTATAAATGTATAGAATGACTTGGTAATGATGTGGAGACCTAATGGTGTATAATGGTAATAGTGTAATGGTAATGGTGTGTAATGGTAATGGTGTAATGGTAATGGTGTATAATGGTAATGGTGTAATGGTAATGGTGTGTAATGGTGGTGTGTGTTGATGTTAGTCAGATACTTTGGTAGGTTTAATTAGTTAAATTGAATGTAGGACTAGAGTCATTTGCCTAAATAATTTAAATAATTATTAAATGGAAATACCCCCTGAGATTTAATTAATTTTGTAGTGTTACTTAGATCAATAGTTACTTAGGGTACAGGCAACTGAGTCTCATGGACACTTGGATTAAAATCAACAATAAATAAACAATCCATAAAATGCCAAAAAAATATTATTACTGCAGAGAACTGATTAAGATAAAAACTCTTAGGATCTACTGTGGAGTTTTGCTTGACTGGCCTGTAAAATATGATTATGGTTTATATTATTTGGTTGTGGAATAGGCAGAATCTTAATGACCTTTGTATCTGGAGTTAAGACCCCAATAAAGCGAATCATTAATCACCAGATGATCTGACATGTCGGATTATGCTTCGTTATGGTTCGTATTTTCTTGGCATTTTTACTTATGAACACATGTGAGATGTTTAGTGGAATATGTTGTACTGTATTTTGCAGCTCATTTAGGCTCTTAGATGTGCAGCCTTCAGAACAGACTTATGCACAAAAAACTTTGCAAAACTGATATTTTAAAATTTCAAGAACAGCTAATTAGAAGCTAAAATGAGAAGCATTTGCAAAAAACACTTGGTGGTGCAGTTGGTGGCAGTAATGTGTAAAAATAATTCACTACCAAAATAGTTTACTCCCAAAATAATTCAGTCCCAAAATTAAGATAATCTGATTATTAGCTGTGTATTATTAAAAAGAATCAAAAGAATGCTGTTAGCATTTAAACATTACTGGAATAGTTTATTCTTTGAAAATTTTCCTTCATTTCAGGCCTTTAGGAATTAATGACAAAATATTATATGCATATATATATATATGTGTGTGTGTGTGTCTGTATGTGTGTGTATGTTTGTGTGTGTATGTGTGTGTGTCTGTATGTGTGTGTATGTTTGTGTGTGTGTGTGTGTGTGTGTGTGTAAACATAAATATAATTATGTTGCTGTGCCAAAGCCACTTCTTTTGTTTCTTCTTGTTGTTATTATTATTATTATTATTATTATTATTATTATTATTATTTCCTCACAAAAAGTAGAATGCTATTTCGTCTACAGTTCTTAAAAAACTTTCGAGAAACTATTCTAGACTTGAAGGTTGCTTGTGTTTTTTAGAGCAAATCCCATGCTTCTATACCTCTTTTTCATCTCTCCATCCAACCACTTTTTCTCACAGACTTTCATGGGACAATATTTCAAAATGTTTCCATTTGGACAAATGTGATAGAACTTTGTCGTCCACTTTTGACACATCTGTCACACTTATCTCTTCTTTTTCATCCCTCACATTTCATCCTATTGATTTCAGTTGATTCTTCTCCACCAACTCTTATGACTTACATGTTACAAACACCATGGTGGTACATGTTACAAACACCATGGTGGTACATGTTACATACACCATGGTAATACATGTTACATACACCATGGTAATACATGTTACAAACACCATGGTGGTACATGTTACAAACACCATGGTAATACATGTTACAAACACCATGGTAATACATGTTACAAACACCATGGTAATACATGTTATATACACCATTGTAAAGCTTTTAATTTCATCCACTAATTCTTTATTCTTTTTCATCCCTTCATCCCCCCACAGGAATTCACTGATTTTGATTCTTCAACTTTAAAGCTAGAAGCTCTGGATTTGATGTACTGATTGAATACTAGGTTCAGTCACTAAACTGCTAATTGAATATTCAAGGTATAGCAATCATACTTTATAAAACAGTTCAATCATTTGAAATAAAACTTCATACTTCTCCCTGTACACCATCTGCTACAACTCAGAGTTGTGTCACATTCAGAAGTTTGCCATCGTGAGGTGTATCAAGGATGATAGAGAGGAGGAGTATAGGAGTCTGGTGAGGGATTTTGCTGTTTGGTGCCACAGAAACCATCTGCAGCTCAACACCTCTAAGCCCAATAATCTGCTCATTGACTTGGTGTGTCCAGACCAAGGTCACAGCCAATAACGTTCTCTCTCTCTCTCTCTCTCTATCTATCTATCTTAAACAGTTCAATCACACAGTTCAACACACAGTTCAGCTGAAACCAAAAGCACCAAACTGGTTTTCCTACAGATGGCTATCTATCCACCCTTTCCATTAATTTTATAACTACATTTATTTTCAAGCTCTAACCAACAAACTTGGCAAAAAAGACTCAACATAGTCAAAGCCACAACAAAGATTCAAAAAGTCATGTCAAATACCAAATTGCATTTCATACTGATGAAACTTATCTGTTTACTCTTTCTATCCTTTCATTCATCCCTCCCCTCCATCCTTCCATAAGAACCCACTGATTTTATAATGATTTTCAAGCCATGGCCATCAAACATGGTAAACAGGCTGAACATATTCTTAACACAGTCCTAGTTGCCACTAATGGTTTGAATCACAGGAAGTAAGACACAAAACTCTCAAAAGTTCAGCTAAAAATGAGTAATCCGTTGTGAGTCTTTGTGTGAGTTATTAACACAAAATAATGGAATAAATGTGCAATGGAATAAATACAGGAAGATCACAATCACATGATACTCTAAAGATCACAATCACATGTTGCTCTAATTGGTAAAAACTGTACACGAGTAATATGAGATTGGTTACAATACAGTACTGGTACAAGACTAGTACATGCTTGACTATGTTGTATGAAAAATGTAAAAAAAGGATTTTTTTTTCTTTTTTTAATAATATGATTTTTGATGAGTTCATAAAATAGAAGATGTTAGTGAAAAGTTGCATATGGCAGAGGATTTGAGGTGAGGGGATTAAACATGATACTTAACTCACCATGGTGGTTTCAGCTATAGAACCAAAACTGTTGATAAATATGTTGCAGGTGACGTTTACAGGGGGCCCTGCAGGTAGGGGTGATAAAGCACACATTGGCATCTGTTTTAGTGACTTAAGGAAAAGACAACATCATGGCAAGCTTACCATAGTGGCTTCAGCCACGGGCCCACAGCTGTTGATAAAAATATTGCAAGTGACGTTTATGGGAGGTCCTGTGAAAATAGAATGAGAATAGCATGGTGACCAGGACCAGGACAGCAGGACAGCAGGACAGCAGGACCTTGAACTTCATCAGCAAGATGTCCAACAAGCACAAGTCCAAGATTCTCCAACTTGATCTGCATGGGAATCCTTTAAAAAGCATTCTGTTAAGATTACCTCTTTGTAGGCAAACTCTAGCTAACAGTAAGGTTTCACCAAACTTAGAATCAAATGTCTACATAATTTTGGATTTATGCATAATGTAGAGTGTGTGTCCTTGCAGTGGGATTGTATCACTAATCCACTTATAATAACAGCTTATAATATAATTAATGTATCAATTCATCCACTATAACAGTTTATAATAATTAATGTATTAAATCATCCACTATAACATCTTATAATATAATTAATGTATTAATTCATCCACTATAACAGTTTATAATAATTAATGTATTAAATCATCCACTATAACATCTTATAATATAATTAATGT
>JAOXYF010000024.1:34055-44840 GCA_028565775.1 Sternarchorhynchus goeldii
ATTAATTCATCCACTTTACAGTTTATAATATAATTAATGCATTGATAAAATTAAGGCATAATGTAGATTGTGTTTCCTTGGTTTTCAGGCAAGATTTGTAAGATTAATTCACTATAACAGTTTATAATGGTTTTCAAACATTTTTGTAATTATTGCTATACTGACATGATTTTAAGGCAGCAATTTTTTTCACTATTAAAGTGGATATATCTAGCATTCATGAATTTTACCAAAAACACCTTGAGAAGTTTTTTTAAGAATATACCCTAAAGTCAACATCATTGCTTACATTTTTCTCTAGATAATTTATCATTTTTTATGCATTGCAATTTGTGTTTTTCAGTAACAGACATCTATGTAAACAAACAGAGGTTAAAATCCATCCTTTAATGAATAATGTTCATTCTCAAATCTGCCAGATTGATGACCTCATTTTGTGAGATATTAAACCATGTCATAGAGTGATTGGTCCAAACAGAATCTGTTCTTAAACATTACTGCCTGAATCTAGAATGTTTTAATTATCCACCCACACAAACACACGTCGGTCCTACATGTATCAAGCAGAATTGAGACAGACTGGCAAAAAGCAGGTCTGACTGTCACTAAGTAAAATATCAATTTGATGATGGAAATTTGTGCATCAGTACTACAGTTCTGTTCATGCAGGTTGTAGTCAACAACAGGATTTCTTGTTTTGGTCTATTTTGAGGTGACAAATGCTGCTCAGACAAGACTGGTGTGGCTGCACTATGTGAAGTAACCCAAACCCTAACTAATCCTAATGCTGATAAATCCTAACTGTAATAAACCCTAACCCTAACTAACCTTAACCTTGATGAACCCTAACTCTAATTAACCATAACCCTGATTAGCCCTAACCTAAACTAATCCTAACTAGAACCCTAACCCTAACTAACCTTAACTTGAACCCTAACTACTGAAAGTTGTTCTCCCTACACAGTGACTGTATTAATATTACACACCACTCTATATGTATATTAATATGTATACCTTCAGTGTTGGAACAGAATGTGGTTATATAAAATACCTTGAGTCACAAAACTAGGTCATACTTTGCAGTCAGGCACTTGTGATGGTGCTGTTAGGGTTGTAATACAAGGAACGTGAGTGGGGTTTGATAGTGGTTGTAATGCAGGGAGCGTGAGTGGGGTTTGATAGTGGTTGTAATGCAGGGAGCGTGAGTGGGGTTTGATAGTGGTTGGTGATGAAGGGATGAACAGTACTAATTTCTATTTAAAACAAAAATGGATGAAACATTGTTTGATAACTGGTCACTAAGAGTGGGACTAAGACTTGATGTCTTTAGATATTAATAATAGAACTGATAGTGATTAATGATAATAGAATTGAAATTGGATACTCTATGGGTATTGATATGTTATGGATGAATTTGAGAACACAAATCACAAATTATTGGAGTTGATATGTATTCACTGCATTTTACTGCAGCCAAAATGTAAGTTAATTTGAAAGTTAAACTAGAGAGTAGTTTTGCTGTGGTTGTAACAGTAACTCATTAAAAGGTGAATGATAAAAGTATCATTATCTAGATAACAAGCAGGATTTAATGTTCTTATAATAGCTTAAAATGCCACAGATAGCAGTGGCTAGATTGTAGCACGCAGGTGTATAAAATGTATCCATAAATCTGTGAAAGTGTGAGAATGTAGGTGTGAAGAACATGGGGTTGTGTATCAGACTGAAGAAGGTGGGGTTGTGCATCAGACTGAAGAAGGTGGGGTTGTGTATCAGACTGAAGAAGGTGGGGTTGTGTATCAGGTCACTTCCAGCAGTGAAAGGAAAGAAGCTGACTGGCTGTTACCATCCCCTCCCCCACATACCCCAAAAGTAAATGTGTGTGCATGTTTGCGTGTGTGTGTATGTGTGTGTGTGTATGTGTGTGTGAGTATGTGTGTGTGTGTGTGTGTGTGTGTGTATGCGTGTGTGTATGCGTGTGTGTGTGTGTGTGTGTGTGTGTGTGTATGCATATGTGTGTGCATGCATATGTGTGTGCATGAGTATGTGTGTGTGTGTGCATGAGTATGTGTGTATGTGTGTGTGTGTGTGTGTGTGTGTGTGACATCCTTTCTGGCAAGTAGCTCCATTGCCTGGCAGTTTACTCCATGCTTTCTTATCTTTTCTAGCACTGCCACATACTTTAGGCTTGGAATGAACATAAAAGTCTCTCTGCTATTTTAACAGAAGAAATTACTTTTACCCCAGTAGTACAACTTTCTCTCTTTCTGTGATTCTGTGTCTTGTGGAGCAGATATATCTGGATCTACCTGGATCTATCTGGATCTTAGCCAGATCTTTGGGGGACTGGGGTATGTCTATTTACATATGAAACTGGGTCTCTACCCTTAGCTAACCCTCTTCTCTACCCCAACCCTCCCCTCCTCTTTTTAGGACTTGAGCATGTTTAAAGGTTCAGGGTGGCAAAATATTAAAATAAGCATTAACCACACCTCAGTCTTTTTAAATTTAATAGGTACATCGAATGTGGAAATACTTCAGTATAAACATTTTGAAAAATGTTACATTAAACTCTTGCACACATTAACAAATATCTGCAAATGAGATTCTTAAAACTGTTTCAGCCTTATTTGAGGTCATTAAAAGCAGATGCAACATACCTTTAAAGTTAGGTCTGATCTGAGCATCATACCTTTAAAGTTAGGTCTGATCCGAGCATCATACCCTGATGTTTTTCCCATCAGTTTGTCCAAGAAATCTGAAGGTGACATAGTCAGTGATGAGGAGCCTCGTGCTTCTTGACTTTCAGGCTCCTTTGCTGCAATTATCCTGGAGCACAGTGGGAGCAACCAGCAACCAATTCAGATTAAATAGCTACATTTTGCAAGAGGCAATGTTCTGTGATGATGAGGGCAAGGGTTAGGGTTAGGGTTAGTGCTATGGTTAACCCAAGGGTTAGGGTTAGGCTTAACCCAAGCATGATTTAATGACAGGTTCATTTGTAGTTCATCTGCACAACTGCCCACACATGGAATATGAGAATGTGACCATTTTCTCATATGCATTGGTCAATTCCTTCCCTTTCCTCTCTCTCTCTCTCTCTCTCTCTCTCTCTCTCTCTCTCGATCTTCTTCTGGATCTCGCTGTTTCTCTAACGAGCAAAAAATAATTTGGTGGTAGAGAAAATCATCTAAGACTGACATTTTCTTCTTGCAATAGCTAACGGTTGACTTTTAGTATTGTTATATTTGTACTATTCTAAATCTAACAACAGAACATGGCATTAACACAATATAACATTTTGATATGGAATATAAAGATGGCCATTTAATATTTGTTCTCCTACATTTTGTGTTGATCAGTATTGCTGTCACTCTCAGTGTGTTTGCAGGGTAAAGGCTGAAAGATGGAAAACCACAGGAAAAGTGGCTAGAAGAAGACCTGACACATAAGCCTGAAGTCTGCTGACCTGCACCACACCATGAACCTGTCGGCTCTGTCCGGGGAGCTGGACCACTGTAGCCATTCTATTGTTTTTTCATACAGGGTATATGCTGAATACACATGTCTACTTATTAAAAATGTAAACAAATAGGTCGGAACAGCTATACCCTGAATTACTACACGTACTTGTCCAGAATTATTTCACTCGATGTATCCACTGATAGAACATCGTTACTGTCGTTCTTAGGTACCTTTACCGCGTACCTGTGTATTTTCTTACATTCTTTCACGCTTCACTTTACAACCGTCTCTCGCACTCGCGCCGATTCTTCAATAATCTTGAAACTGCGCTTTGTTTGTGGACACTCAGTAATGGCTATTGCATGGATCTCCCAAAAATTTGACCAGAAAAACAACCAGTGCACATACCTGAGGTGCTCCATTTCTATCATACATGCAAACAAAGTTGTGAAGAGTTTTATAAAAGGACGAGTCATTCCTCTCAGTTTTATGGTTTTCCCGCCTCTCCACAGATGTCCATATGGAAATGTAGGGTCAAGCGCGCGTTCCAAGCTCTTTTTTCCGAACCGAAGAACAGCGGTTTGTGTTCGAGGACAAGCGAAAAGACTTAATATGTGCTCCAGTCCTAGGTATCATAGTTTAAATGGGCAGGTGTAGCCGTCCCAGACACCGTAATTTAGTTTGTTTTGCATCAATACACATCCGCTGAGAGTTTCAGCAAACAGAAGGAAATGAAAAAATGGGTTGGCCTAAAAATCTTCAAAGCAGAAATTGCACGTTATGATCCAAGGTTACGTTGTGTTTAGGTAAAGCATTTTCAGAGGGGAAGCGATCACAGGTTAAGCGATGGAATGCCTCATCAGAGAGCGTCTACGAATGACAGACGCGTAGGGCAGTCGGATTCAGGACTTGGACAGCTCCGGGTATAACTGCGCGCAAGCGCAATCATTCAAAACCCAAGAGGACGTGAGTGGATTCACAATATATCCAACTGATGAAAGAAAAATAAAACAAATACAGTTGTATTTGCAAAGTAATGTTTAGAATTTCAGGTTTGGATATTTAAGTATACACAATTCTGAGGGTAAAAAAGTCATTATGCGACCCCCCCAAACTTTCGGCCTATAGCCTATACATTATGTATGCTAGTATATACTTGGCTATCGATTTTAATGAGTACCTTGTCGCATAAGCGGTTTGTTTTTTGTGTATCCTTCTTGTTTAAAATAGAGAAGCCACGCGAAATTTACACTAATGGTTTACAAGAACAATTATTTAGACAGATTTATTTGAATAGGCAAAAATTCTGTTAGATGGGTTAGGGTTAAGTCTGTTAGATACATATAATCATATTCATTGTTCGTAGTTTCCTCCTACAAAATGCAATGAATTTTTAAACAGATTTATCAAGGTTACATGATGCAATTTGTTTAGGATGTATAAAAAGGGTGTATAAGACAGATCATGTTGTGAAAGGTGCCAAATAAACTATTAAGTCAGGAATTTAAGAACATTAGGACATGTACATATACATATCCATTAAATATGTGAACCACTCTGCTACCATGCAGTTTACCATGTGTTATTTTTAAAGTGAATTAAAATTCGCCACATACAAACCAACAAAAGATGCACCAGCAAAATGCCTTTGGGGGATGTATTGGGTACCACGGTTGCCCTGGAAACAGACTTACTAAGCACATGGTTGGAAACACTGAAAGGCTGGGCCTGAGGCACGCTGCCAGGGCGACGGACAGGCAGGATCATGCCTGTGTGAACTAACAAATACAATCAAACCCTGGTGCTGGGTACATCCCTCATCTCACAAACATGGGGTTTGTTAAATGCATTCAGTTCTTGTATATATAAATTATTATATACATTTCCATTCTCACATTTGCTAGAGAGGTTTGATACATCTTTCCAGAGACTGACTGAATCAATTCTACAGATGTAGTATATCATGTAGATATATCATCTAATGCTAAAATTATAAATGGTTTTTATAAAGGATAGATGTTTGTTTTATCAAGATGCCTTATATTGTCTGCAAATTGTTCTTGGATAGTATCCATATTATTACAAATAAAGAGGCATTCACAACCCTACAGGATATGTATGTTTTAATAAGTTCAATTTGTTTGTCCATATCTGTATTAAAATCAGAGCTTCTCAAACAACATCAGCTCTCCCCACTCATGTGCTGGGACTCCCTAACCCTAACCCAAACCCAAACCCTAGCTCTAACCATAACCCTAGCTCTAACACTACCTCTAACCCTAACCCTAACACTACCTCTAACCCTATCCCTAACTCTATGCTGGGACTGTGGTGGAAGCATTCTATGGTGGAATGACGTGCTTAAGCAACATGCACACTTGATCAGTGTCAAATGACAAGAACAGATGAGATGAAGATGAAGAAGATTATCCCACTGATGAAATGTAATGGGAAGATCAAGGAGAAAGGTACAGAAGAAATCTCTTTAAGCCATCCAGTACAGATTCTCAATTGCAGGCCTGCAGGTAGGTTCAGGCGATCAGTCGGACACACGCAACAAATCGTATACGACGTAATAATTGTGAAAGTTCACAGTATCAGACATCAGTGAATCGTGACACAATACAAACACTGAGGATCAACACGACTATTTACAGGTTCAATTTCAATGTACATCATTACAACAAATAAACAAACAACCAAGGGAGCAACAGTGGGGGTTGCTAACCTAGAATGAAAACTTGGGCAGAGCACAAGAAACCACTAACTAAATGTTCTCAGTCTAAACTACTCTAAAGGGTAAATAAATACTATCTAACTAGTCTGGTTAACAACAGAACTACAGGGGTTGGTTCCCACCCAGTAACTATTGCATCTATACAAACCCAGCAACCTACGGGCTGCAGTATGTAGGTGTTCTAACTTGTTCTCGCCTGTTATCAAACAGGGTAAACAACCCGGAAGACACACAGCAGCCAGTACCTAAATCGCGAGGCAAAAATATCAAAAGCCATTAAAGTAACAACTGTTGATAACCAGGCAGACACAATATTAGCAACGGCGTAGCGAGCGAATGCTCTTGGTCAAAGCATGAGTCCCCACTCTGATGCACGGTACACTTTTTAAAAAGGAAGTCCCTCCTCCTGTGATAATTCAGCTGGACGTTATAGTGACATGTACCCAACAAACGTTATAGTGACATGCACCCAACAAACGTTATAGTGACATGTACCCAACATGGAGGCGAAGGAGCAGGCTAGGGTTAGGGTTAGGGTTAACCCTAACCCCTCGCTGGGACTCTCCTTCATGTAACATCTAAGGAGCATCTAAGGAATATCTAATGAACATCTATGGAACATCTAACATGTTTCACTGATCTGAATATATAAAATTAAATTTGTAATTTTGTGTCTTATTTGTATTGTCATTTATTCAACACAATTTGCTTGAATTTACATTAAATTAGTTAATTCAGTGTAGTCCATGAAACCATTCTACCAACTTTTCATATTCATGTGTCAAAATGAAATAAAAATGTGAATTTTTTTTTTTAATTTGATCATTGGTAACTCATTGGTTCTAATTATGAAGTGTATCAGTATGTCTTTTTAAACTCACAGTCCACAGAATCACATCAAGAGATGAAACTGCAGTACCACACACAACACTACAGGGGTCACACGGAACATTACAAGGGTCACACAGAACACTACAGAGGTCACAGGGTGGCCTAATATCTGCCTAATGACACATTGAAATTGACTCTACTGCAATTATAGCCTCCAGACTCACTTTAACTGGTCATTAAAGTCCATCCACCATGACCTTTGGTCTGATGGGATACAAACAAATCTATGACCAGACATCTTCTGTCCTTCCTCTCTTCATTCTAATAGGGTTAGGGTTAGGGATAGGGTTCATTCTAATAGCTGTAAAGCAATTTTACAAAAAAATGCTTTTTTCCTGTTTTCCATGAAAAAGACCACAAGATTATTTGGATTATTTGGATTAAGCTCCTGCAACTTTCAGAGCTAAACACAAAAAAATGACAAGCCCATTAGTTTACCTTTTTAAAAGTGAAACTCGGGCTCTTACATGCTGAAACTGTTTATACCATCTCTGTTACTTGTGTTTTTTTTCACACTAGTGCTTGTCAATCATTCAGATGAAGTGCTTTGGTCAGTGGGATGTCAGATCTGAAGTAGCCAAAACACTTAACTTTTACCACAATACCTACAGGAGCTGGTAACCCTACAGGAGCTGGTAACCCTACAGGTGAGCAGCACCAGTTTTCAGCAGGACACTGGCCTCATCACATGTTTAGATTAAATTAGATTAGATTAGATTAAACTTTATTGTCATTACACATGTACAAATATATGACATGGGCAAAGTTAATCCAGTTAAAAAAAATACACAACTGTATCCTGAAGTCTACATCAAATGGGCTTCAGGATTAAGGTTAGGGTTAGGGTTAGGGTAACCCTAACTGCACTGGACTTGAGGAGTCACCTGAGAGGTCACAAACTGGGCAGCATGCAGAGAGGACTGGGCTCTGCTGCTGTATCTAGAGCACTGATTACAGGGATTAGGGTTAGGGTTGTGCTTAGAGTAAGGATTGGAATTACACCTTCTTTGAGTGTAGACATCATTCAGTCAGGCCTGGAAGAGGAGAACATGAAAAACACGAACATCTAATCTAACTCTGAATACTCAACACAAAGAGAAAATAATGGACTCATTCCAAATAGGAATCAGCAATTTTCACTGAATAAACACCTGCAGGTCATGCAGTGAAGCAGTATTTACTACCTCCTTCCTTTGCAGATTGTGTACATGACCAGTCAGACACCTGCAATGCAGCTCACAAATACAGACAGTGTTGCAGAGCAACTGGCACTTGTCAAGATTAATTATTACCCAACATGTTGATACTGACATGATAGAGGCCAGGGTTGAAATGGTACAGGCCAGGGGAAGAGTTTTATCAACACAAGGGTAGAGTTTTATCAACACAGAACTGATATAGTTTGTAGGCTTTCATTCAAACAGGAGCACACATGATTTAAGTTGTTGTAATCAGCTGTAGTTCAGTCCTAAGCAGTCATTCAGCTCTATTAGGTTATTCAGCTTTCAGTAGTTATTCAGCTCTATCTTGCTTGGTTGGAACAAATTCTCAGAGCCTTGTCACTCCTGTACAGATAACCCTGCCTAGAGCTGATATAGTCTGGGATAATAATGGTCTTCATTACCGGAATCCTCTGAATTTCCTAGATTCTAGTCCAGAAAAACAATTCTTATTTTTCTTAGAGTTTTTTTTTTGAATGAATGAATGAAAGCTTCAGTAATCAGAGATGAAAAGCCTTGACATCAAAGCTTAATGTGTTCAACGTCTAATTGAACACAATCTCATTGTACATGTATAATGACAATAAAGGCATTCTATTCTATTCGTGTGTGTGTATGTGAGGTGAATGTACACAGGAATAATAAACCCATTCCTTCTCTCTGTACCAAAGGGAGCTTGCATCATTGACTAATTGTAGCCAATATCACAAGAGATCAGCTATTATTGTAATTAAGAATACCAGCTCCTACTACTGTAAATGATCCTGCTTGCTCCTCAAGTTACGTTTCCCTTTATTCATAGGATTCGTTAAGATGCTGCCTTCAAGAGGCCATCACTTTGGTTATGAACTTGTTTATAACTCCAACATGGCTTTGATACAGTGTAAACCACACTGAAGAAAAAAAGGTGACTGATATTTAATGTGGATAAAAGTGAGCGATACAATCACTCACTAGTTTTCCTTAGCCTTGATTACCAAAATGTTCAGATCCCATGTGCAGTACTTACAGTGTCTGGAAAGGCAAGAAGAAGGTATTTATGGGTAATCTGCGTCAGAGTGATATCTGAGAATATGAACATGAGGTCTGTGGGACACTCTACCACCGTGTTATCTTCTGATAAACATGAGGTCTGTGGGACACTCTACCACCGTGTTATCTTCTGATAAACATGAGGTCTGTGGGACACTCTACCTGTAACGTTTCCAGGGCGTTAGACAGAGAAGGATCCATTCACAGGATAATGACATATATATTTATTGGAGCAGGAAAAAAGTCATATACCGAAACAGGATCAGGAACCAGGTCAAAGAATAAGCAAAAGGTACAAAAGGGGCAAAAACAGAATCCAAAAAACCAGGCAAAGAGTCAAAAAACCAACGAAGGTAGTAGGAACAGAGGTACAGATGGACAGGGCAAAAAGACAAACACCAGGAACAAGCGAGTAGACAGATCAAAAACCAGAATAACCACAATAGATAAACCACTCAGTACACAACAGGGTTGGCAATACTTTGCAATGTGTAGATGGTTTGGGGATCCTATTATAGGGGTGCTAATGACAGAACGAGAACAGGTGAGAATGGAAATTTCCAGGAACGTAGAACTCCTGGGAGTGGCCAGATGAGGTACTGCTGGATCTGACACTACCACCGTGTTATCTTCTGATGAACAAGAGATTTGTGGGACACTCTACCACCGTGTTATCTTCTGATGAACTGGTTATTTTTTCACAATGTGTTTACCAAAGCTGTGCCATTATTAAAGAATCTAGAATTTGTATGTGTGTGTGTGTGTATATATATATGTATGTGTGTGTGTGTGAGTGTTGATATGTTTGTGTGTGTGTGTGTGTGTGTGTGTATTAGTACATGTATGTGTGTGTGTATATGTATTAGTACGTATGCGTATGTGTATTAGTACATGTGTGTGTGTGAGTGTGTGTGTGTATGTATTTCTACATGTATGTGTGAGTGTGTGTATGCATTTCTACATGTATGTGCGAGTGTGTCTGTATGTGTATTAGTACATTTACATTTACATTTACATTAGTACGTGTGTATGTGTGTATTAGTACATGTATGTGAGTGTGGATATGTTTGTGTGTGTGTGTGTGTATTAGTACGTGTGTGTGTGTGTATTAGTACGTGTGTGTGTGTGTATTAGTACGTGTGTGTGTGTGTGTATTAGTACGTGTGTGTGTGTGTGTATATGTATTAGTACGTATGCGTATGTGTATTAGTACATGTGTGTGTGTGTGTGAGTGTGTGTGTTTATGTATTTCTACATGTATGTGCGAGTGTGTGTGTATGTGTATTAGTACATGTATGTGAGTGTGGATATGTTTGTGTGTGTGTGTATTAGTACGTGTGTGTGTGTGTGTGTGTATTAGTACGTGTGTGTGTGTGTATATGTATTAGTACGTATGCGTATGTGTATTAGTACATGTGTGTGTGTGTGTGAGTGTGTGTG
>JAOXYF010000024.1:57272-86865 GCA_028565775.1 Sternarchorhynchus goeldii
AGTGTAGAGAGGCCTGTTGAGTGTAGAGAGGCCTGTTGAGTGTAGAGAGGCCTGTTGAGTGTAGAGAGGCCTGTTAAGGCACTTGCCTAATAATCAGAAGGTTGCTAGTTCAAGCCCCACCACCAAGCAGCAGCTGCTGGGCTCCCGAGCCATTAACCCTCAATTACTCCAGATGTGCTCAGTCAGCGAAAGGCTGAGAGGACCACAGACAGTAAGAAAAGTGAGAGCAAAAGGGTGATCAGAGTGATGTAGAGGGAGTATGGGGTGATGGAGTATATGGTTGTTGGATTGTGATGGTGATGGAGTATCAGGGTGATGTAGATGAAGTATGAGTTGACAGCATATCTAGGTGGTGGTGTAGTAGGGTCATGTAGATGATGGAGTGATGGAGTATTGAGGTGATGTAGATGATGAAGGATGGAGTATGGTGGTGATGGAGCACTTTGTAAGCATGAGAACACTTTCAGTAGAGTTCTGAATATACTGAACTCTGTTTAGCACTTTGGGTGGAAGGCCATTCAACAGTCAAAACAAGAGGAATCAAAAGCACTTATTAGCACACCAATAGCAGTGTCACTGAGAAGAAGACATTGATTTGTGATTAAAGGTAGACTTAGAGTCTGGGATTGAGTTTGAGTAATGTTTGTGATTAGAAGTAGGTCTTGAGTAAGAGTTAGGGTCTGGGTTACAGCTGGGGTTGGTTATAAAGTTTGAAGATGGTACTCATGCAGCGTGTGTTTGTGTGTGCATGTTTATGAGTGTACATGTGTGTACATGTTTGAGTGTGTGTGCGTGCATGTGTGTGTGTTTGTGTGTGCATGTTTGAGCTTGGCTGTGTGTGTGTGTGTGTGTGTTCACATTTATGAGCATGCCTGTGTGTGTGTTTGTGAAAGAGAGGTTCCCATCTGGTTTCAAACACTGATATTCTGGCAGTGGTATAGAGCACCAGTGGGGAGAGATGGAGTGGCTACAGCTGTGTGTGTGTGTGTGTGTGTGTGTTCTTTCTTATGAATTAGTTTTTGAGGATGTGTGTGCAGCCTCATATTTTGGACTGTGAAACACAGGATCATAAACTGGCCAGCAGGCATCTGGCTGAGGATGTAATTTCCTGCCTGTGGTGCATTCTGGGCTGGAAACTGTTCCAAGCTGCTCGGGTTTGAGCATCTTATAGAATTCTCTGGAAGTCCTGGGTCAACTGCTTCATCTCCATAGAGACCCCAGCTTGTCTGGATCTCTGCTGGTCCACAATGGGTTACTCTAACCTTAACACACTGCAAAACTCTAACACACTGCTAACCTTAACATACTGCTAACCCTAACACACTGCTAGCTCTAACCCTAACACACTGCTAACCATAACACACTGCTAGCTCTAACCCTAACACACTGCTAGCTCTAACCTAACACACTGCTAACCTTAACATACTGCTAACCCTAACACACTGCTAGCTCTAACCCTAATACACTGCTAGCAATAACCTTAACACACTGCTAGCTCTAACCCTAACACACTGGCTGCTTTGTGCATCTGGCCCCAGCTGACCAATCTCCTACTTGGCTAAACTGCAGGTTTGAACCATGTTGCATGAGCCCCCAACCCTAACCCCTGCCCCCCCAGTGATGTTTATGTGGAATATCAGTCTTTGCAGCATGTAGAAGTCATCAGAAGGGAAAAAGCCAAACAAAATGATTTATATTCAGTAACTGTTCCTCTGGACAGAGTCCAAGTAATGGTCCAGTGTGATGTTTCTGCTGCAGTCTGCTCAGATTCCTGCTGCAGTCACAGAAGAAGCAAGTCCAGCTTGAAAGCATTGATGGGTCAGTCCAGCATTAGTGAGAAACACCATCCACCAGTCCAGCATTGTCATGACCAAGTTCATGTCTGTTGTGTAACTGCTGAAAGCTCAGTGGTGGTACTGATTTGACTATCATATACGGTTAGGGTTAGAACCATTTGACAAGACTGGAATGAAAAAAAAAATCTTGATGGATCTTTGCTAACCTGAGCTTGATGAGATTCATCCAGAGGAGAGAATGAGAATGAGACACTTAATCAAGAGTATTTTGTTGCTGCATGTATGCCTACCTAGTATGTATGTGGTGTGTGTCTGCGGTGTGCGTGTGTGTATGTATGTGGTGTGTGTCTGCGGTGTGCATGTGTGTATGTGTGTGGTGTGTGTCTGCGGTGTGCGTGTGTGTATGTTTCCCGCAGGTTGTCTGGACTGCTGCGTGAGGTGTCTGGGAGGTGTTCCCTATGCCTCTCTAGCAGCCACTATCCTGTGTTTCTGTGGAGTTTCTCTCTTCTGTGGCTGTGGGCACGTAGCCCTAACTGGCACCCTTACCATCCTGGAGACCCACTTTTCGAAGAACGCCAGTGACCATGCCATGCTCACAGACATGTAAGTGCCCTATGTGTGTATGTGGTGTGTGTATGTGAAGATGTGGTGTGTGTATGTGGTGTGTGTGTGAAGATGTGGTGTGCATGCATGTATGTATCTGGTGTATGTGTGTATCTGTGGTGCATGTGACCTAGATGCTGGTATAAACCCAGAGTCACACCCAGCAACTTGATTATAGGTGGGTCAGGGTTAGGGTTAGGGTTAGGTATAGGGTTAGAGCTGAGTACAGAGATCTTACTACAAGGAACAATTACTTGTTGTATTACTTCTCTCTGTCCCTTCGAGAGAGCAGCAGTACCTCTTACCTGTTAATACATCTTACCTGTTTATACCTCTTATCTGTTAATACTGCACAATGAGAACAGTTAAGCTGTTAATGCGTTTTACTAACAATTCTTTCAAGATCAACAAGGTGTAATTAGTAGTTCAGTAGCACAGCTGTGTGATCAGTAGTTCAGAAGCATAGTTGTGTTATCAGTAGCTTAGAATCAGGTAGTGGCAGCAGTAGAGACTGATAGGAGATTTTATTTTATTTCAACTTAAATTTCATGATTTGTAGCAGTATTCAATAATCGGTATGAATGTACTTTTTTGTAAAATTTGGTTAAAAATTTTCTATGTAAAGTACTTTGACTACCTTTCCACACATATTAAACTGTATAGCCCACACTTCCCTTCAGGACTCTCTGCCTCTCCTTCTCTCTCTCTAGCATCCAGCTAATGCAGTATGCAATCTATGGCATTGCCTCGTTCTTCTTCCTCTATGGGATCATTCTTCTGGCTGAAGGCTTCTACACCACCAGTGCAGTCAAAGAGCTGCACAGTGACTTCAAGACCACCATCTGTGGACGCTGCATCAGCGCTATGGTGCGGAATACCCACATTCCCACAATGCATCAGTTAACATTTCAGTTTTGATTATATAAAACTAGAATTTTACAAAGCAGAGCATTTTGTTCCGTGACACAATTTATAGTATGATAAATTACAAGTCTTAGGATACCCTTTTCTGTAATGTAGAAAGGTTAGAGTTTAAGCTTAACCTCACTCTAAAAATGGGGTAGGGTTAACTCCTGTCTGTAATGCTGGAATTTCAAGGCTTCAAGCTAACAGCTGTTAGCTTCAGTTTCTGTTTGCTTTGGTTTGGAGCTGAGGTCAGTGTCTAATGAACTTAACTAACAAAACAGTAACTAACATGTTGCAACTAGTTATCTAAGTAAACTTCATGTAATCTACTCTCTCTGCTATTTGGCACTGATAGTAAAATCTGCTTGTCATCTCTTTCATAGTTTGTGTTCCTGACCTACATCCTTGGAGTGGCCTGGCTTGGTGTGTTTGGCTTCTCGGCTGTGCCAGTCTTTCTCTTCTACAACATGTGGTCAACCTGTGCCGCCATGCGTGGATCTAGTGGATACACACCCAGCCTGCACACCAACCAGTCCGTCTGTGTGGACATGCGCCAGTATGGTATGTTTATGATTGTCATAGTACTCCTAATTAATATTTACTCGCTCTAACATTTGTACTCCTAATTAATATTCACTCGCCCTAACACTTATACTCCTAATTAATATTCACTCCTGGTAATATGTAACTTTTACTTGAGTTTCTATATCTAGTATCTAAATATCACGCTGAAGTGCATTGTAAGCTGTTAAGCTGTTCTGCTCATCATCATGATGTTTGTTATAGGAATTCTCCCATGGAAAGCCACCCCAGGTGCTGCCTGTGGATCCACTCTGCTTGACATTTGTAACACCAGTGAGGTACATCAGTTTTGTTCATTTATAACTTATGAATCAGGACTCTGTTTAAATGCCAACCCTTCAACATGAAAAACATTATGTTGAATGATAAATAAAGACACGAATAACAAACCCTTCGTATTTCAGTGTAAATATGTGCTGTAACACCATTTGAGCAAAGAAAGAATAGGATGTTGAACCCTCTCCTTCCGTGAACTTAACAAGAACATAAAGAGCCTCTGCTGTAATCTAGTGGCTCTCTGTTAGATCTTAAGATGGAAGTATTCATGGGTAGAAGGTTCTCAGCGTGTTTAGTCTCCTCTCTGTGTTGCAGTTCTACCTGTCCCTCCACTTGTACATTGTCGCATGTGCTGGAGCTGGTGCTACTGTCATTGCTCTGGTAAGTGAGAGAATTATGTATGGAGTGTGTTTACAGCTGTCTGCCTCTCCTTCCCTTTAAACATCACTGACCAGCACATCATACCTACCACCATCTACCACCATCTACCACCAATCCATTTGCTTCACAGTCCTGAAGCCCTGGGGGCAGCTGGTTTGGCCCGATTCCACACTGGCCTGTCAGGTCAAGCACTATCCTGGTCCCGCTCTGGCCTGGTCCCTCTTTCTTTTCATGCTCCACTCAGAGCAAGGGGGAGAGAGGATAGGGTTAGGGTTAGGGAGTTAGGGTTAGGGAGTTAGGGTTAGGGTTAGTGTCAGTAGCTCTTTGGGGTGTCCCTGGTTGCTGGACGGAACACTGCAGAGTGCAATCAAATAGAATGTAGGAGTTGAAGTAATTGAAGCAGTAGGGTTACCCTGACCCTAACCCTGTGATATTACAGGTTGAATCATCTTTTGTCTCATCAAGAACTTGCATATTTCAGGACCAGCTATTTCTGTTAATCAAAGGAGCACCCTTGACAGAATCAGGTGAATGGTTGCTAGGTGAACCAGAGCACTGCTGTTGTGCAGGTGTTGTTTTCTTACCCATGTCCCTCTCTGTTCTCTCCCCCAGCTCATCTACATGATGGCTACCACTTATAACTTTGCTCTTCTGAAGTTTAAGAGCAAAGAAGACTGTTGCACTAAGTTTTAACTCGTCCCAGCGACCTGCAGACAATGTGCACTAAGAGAAGAACAATGAAATGAGAAAATCACATTAATTAAACCACGATCTGTAAATACTGAGCTGTATACAGATGTAATGTTTTAGACATGGCTGACCAAATGGAACCAGTAAACAAGGAGACCGGGTGGGGTTTGGGGCAAGACTTGGATTTCATGCCAGTACAAAGATTCTTCATGTAATTAGCAGGAGCAGTGTGAGTTGAAGAGCCTGAGGCATGAAGAACCTTGGAGCTGCCCTAATCCTGATCTTAACCCTAACCTTAACCCTAATCCTAACCTTAACCCTAACCCTGACCTTAACCCTAATCCTAATCTTAACCGTAACCCTGACAATAACCCTAACCCTAACCTCTCACCTCATGGACCCTAAACTTAACCTCTCCCCTCCTGGCCCCCAAACCTAAACTCTCAACTCCCAGGCCCTAAACCTAACCTCTCCCCTCCCAGGCTCCCAAACTTAACCTTTCACCTCCCTGATCCCAAACCCAAACCCAAACCTAACCTTTCACCTCCCTGATCACAAACCCAAACCCAAACCTAACCTTTCACCTCCCTGATCCCGATCCCAAACCCAAACCTAACCTTTCACCTCCCTGATCCCAAACCCAAACCTAACCTTTCACCTCCCTGATCCCAAACCTAACCTCTCCCCCAACCTTAGCACAATACAACCATGCATCTCATCTCACACACACAAATACACAACAAAAGGAAACCACACCCTCCTCCCCCCACCACAATAAGACGTTTTATTAACTTTCATTATGACAAGTTTATAGTGGAAGAACCCAGTGAGCCAGTGCACTTAAAGGTTTTATACCTTAACTTAAACGCTTATTCTAAAACCTAACCCTGACCTTAATCCTAATCCTGATCTTAACCATAACCCCGCCCTTAACTTTGACCTGCCCAATAGGCTTTGTGGATGTAAGCAATAGTATAAGGCAGTAGTAGTTTCTGATGTATTTGGTGGAAAATGTTGTGCCAAGTGTTAATTTGTCATATTAGTCCCATCCAGCTTTGGCATAGTCTTTTACAGTCTATTACAGTCTTTTATAGTTTTTTACAATCTTTTACAGTCTTTTACAGCATGAATCATTGCTTAGGTTTAATGTTTTGTTTTTTCCAATCATTCCTATACTGTAATCTATTCCATATTTATATTGTAGAATATAGTCATTTTAATGTCATTATTATAGTCATATATATTTTTGGCACATCATCATAAAGTACTAACATCTCGATCCTGTCCACCATTTCTAGCTGTTTTCCACCATTTCTAGCCGTTTTCCTGCAGCTGGAAATGTGAACTCATTTGACTTTAATTCTATTGCTGGCATTCAAAGACTACAACTGGTGCTAACATTTTAATAAAGAGTCATTCATTTTGCTTCAGTTCAATTCAACATGTGTTCAATTCAACGCTAAATCTGTCACTGCTGTGAAGGTGTCTGATAGCGGTGGTATAGTTTATGATAACATTGTTATTAAATAACTGTGACAGCAATAGTATATTTCTAATAACATTGTTATTAAAAGAAAAAAACATGCATAGCATAGAACCGTATACATGCTACCGCTACCATAGCTAAGCTTACATGCCATGTAACTTTTATTTAGAAATATCTCAACAATTATTTTAAACAATTATTTTGACACAGAATGACTCCATGCATAATTTTATTCTATTTGTTCTTGTTTATTTTTACTCAGTATTACATATTTTAAATATTTAATTATTCCTTAAGATTTTGGAAAATGTAGCCTTTTATTTCTTTTCCATATAAAATAAATACACTTTGTTTACAGAACACACTCAGTGGTCTTTTCATCATCATTTTGGATGCGATTAATGATCGTCAGTTCATACATAGCATTCTTTGCATATTTATTGTGTGTGTGTGTACCTAGCTACATAGCTATGTGTGTGTGTGTACCTAGCTACATAGCTATGTGTGTGTGTGTGTGTACCTAGCTACATAGCTGTGTGTGTGTGTGTACCTAGCTACATAGCTATGTGTGTGTGTGTGTACCTAGCTACATAGCTGTGTGTGTGTGTACCTAGCTACATAGCTATGTGTATGTGTGTGTGTGTGTGTACCTAGCTACATAGCTATGTGTATGTGTGTGTACCTAGCTACATAGCTATGTGTATGTGTGTGTGTACCTAGCTACATAGCTATGTGTATGTGTGTACCTAGCTACATAGCTATGTGTATGTGTGTACCTAGCTACATAGCTATGTGTATGTGTGTGTGTGTGTGTACCTAGCTACATAGCTATGTGTGTGTGTGTGTACCTAGCTACATAGCTATGTGTGTGTGTGTGTGTGTACCTAGCTACATGTGCTCGTGTAGCTGCTTTGCCGTCGTTGCTCTACTCACCGGTCACTCAGCCCGGCTCTCTCTTGCAGATTCACTATCTCATGATCCTCTCGGCGAACTGGGCTTACCTTAAGGACGCCAGTCACACACACGCATACCAAGACATCAAAATGAAGGAAGAGCGGGAGCTGCGAGACATCCGATCGCACTCTAAAGAATGCCTCAATTCCTACTCGTAAGGACGGGCCATCGTAGGCCCCTGACCCCCGAGCCAGGAAACAACATCGGCTCTGTTCAAACCAGCACGTCAGCAGAGCTCCTGCTGCATGGGCCAACAATGGCGCTAACACGCTAACACAGCCTTGCTCTCCTGTCTGCACTAACTCCCTCACACAGCCTGCACCAACCTGGCTTTTTTTTTTTTTACTTAATCATGTACACTGTTTTTGTACAGACACCTTGGGTTTTAATCTTTAATCGCCTGTTTCGTAATGTAGCCCTTTTCCTTAATCCAGCTATGGATGGTGAAGATAAACATTGTACTACTCAACAAAGGGAAAGAGTGCTTTATTGCGAGCAGGCAGCTTGTTGAAGGGGGAGGAAAGTTTGTGATCTTCTATATTTGTAAGTCTTGCAATTTTAGCCAATTTATAGCACAATTTGATATGCCTTAGAAGACCTCTTCTGACACAAATACACGATTACCTTCTGTGCACATCTGAAAAAAAGAAACTTTTTTTTAATGGACTGTGGGCTTTTGAATTTTGCAATTTTAAAAAAATCTTCAAATAATCTTTTTGTTTGTTTGTCTCCATGCTACATGGACATTTATTTCGATACTTGCCATGATTCTCCAGTCCATTGGATGGTCATCAAGGGAACGTTGTAAACCCTGTCACTGGGTGTGATCAGTGCTGGTAATGATGTGACCTATTCAGATCCGTCATGGGTTCCTATGACGGGCGCTCTGCTCTAGGTATGTTTTTACTGGAATCCATTTTAAAAATCACAACCCCATGGAGAATTAAAAATGTCTACCTCACATACACTACTGAGACTATAGGTGACCACTTACACCATGTATCTAATTAGTCTCAGATGGTTAGTCTCTAGGATTATACACCATCTGGTCTTCGGAACTGTCATCAGCTATCAATTAGTAAAGATGAACTGATCCTAGAGGAGAAAAAATAAACACTGAACATTTTTAAAACATCTCTAACATCTAACTATGTGATATTCTTTATCTTTATGCTTTGTAATTTGATTTACACTCTGTTGCAGTTTAATTCAGTTGCTGCCTTCCCAACCAATGGTGAAATGACTCATTTTAATGAGTTTATAGACAAAGGCACCAATACTGAACTTTGCTTTTTATTTTTACGAATTTATAAAGGAAAAAAAATCTAATTGTCAGTAAAACAGCAGTATATTTTGATGTGAGGTGAAATGTCCTGGTCAATATAAGATCCAGGGAAATGTGATGTTTCCTAATGCATGAAGGACAAAACTGTTTCTGCTGTGATAAAGGCAAATTCATAGTAATGAGTACTGACATGTATAGTATAGTAGCCTCTCCCCTTTCTTTAACTGTTCTATATGTACTTCACTCATTTTTAGTTATTGTACTACCTTAAGAAGAATTTTTAATAGCATCAATTCATAAGTACAGTTTATATTCCTTTTTTAACCTTAGTATTCATATCAGATATTGAAGGATTTCCTTAGATTTTACATGTAATTTACAATGTAATGCTTGTCGATGTTGTATAGATTGTAACAGACTTTAAGATGGATCCATTACAGCCTGTCCCCCTCGAGCTGGGAGCTGAGGTGCAGGTTCTGGCTGCACGAGGCTCTCTGATTTTAAACATCTACATGCACACACTGACTTGGTGAGGCTTATCCAAATGCTTTTACATCTCAGTGAAACGAGGCAAGATGAACACTGGTATGCAGACTTACGTCAGCACGACTCTCTTCGCCTGCCTCCGTGTGGGAATACAACTGGTTATTACAACAACTGGTTATTACAAAGTACATTTCAAACAGAGGTGCTTCATCAGCTGTGCAAGCAAAGTGCTTCTAGGGTTAAAAGACATACATACGTGTGTGTGTGTGTGTGTCTAAGAATTTGGACATGAAGTTTTCTCTTACTAGACACAGAATGTTATCTATTCTGAAAACAAACATACTGCAATGTTTGATTCTGCAAATTCCCTTAGAAATGTTTTAACCAGCCTCATAAAATGTATTAACCAGAGTCATAAATGCTGTGCAGGAAAATTATAGGAAAAATCTCACCATATGGTTTAAGGCATCATATTACTTTTCATTTTTTACCATGAAAAAGCTCATCATTATTGAAATGCAGATCTATCAAATAAAATATAAAAATGTTCACCAGACTGCACAGATCTCAGTATCTCCTCACTCATACACAACATGCACATACGATCCCTGCTTGAATCTGAACGTAATATTTATTGTTTCAGAAAATGAACCAAAACAACATGGAAGCTCTGAAATGCCAAATCATACGTTTGTTAAAAAACACACAAAATGTGTAAAAGACCCTAAAATATCAGGGAATTAGGTTTGATCAAGATGATTCACCATGATTCACCAAAACTCCTCATCAGCTTCATCCTGGGAGAAGGCCACAATGCTACAAGAGGGTTAGAATTAGGATTTGGGTTAAAATTGGGGTTAGTGAGCCAAGATGCATTCAGATACATTTTTACAATAAAAGTACCCCCCCCCCACACCTGTTATCTTTGTCTTCAGACATCATTGGTTCCAGGCTCTGGGTTTCTGAGTTTTCCTTCTTGGGACTCTGAAAAAACGATATTCGCAACAATTAGGACAAACAGCTGCAGAGCACCCTCCTGGCCACGTGACCGAGGACACCCTCCTGGCCACGTTTATCCACGAGTGTGCTAGCAGTCTGTGCATTTGTACAAGGTGTGTGTTTGTGTATGTATGTGAGTTTTATTGACCTGTTCTTTGTCTCCGTCCCTCCTCTGCATAACCATCATCATATACTTGTGGAGGGGATCTACAGTATCTGTGTGTACTACAGGATCTGCAGTATCTGTGCGTACTACAGGATCCTGCTCGTTTTCCTCTCCTCCTCCCCATGGAGAGCCCTTCAACACATCTGCCCCTGCTGCATCTCCATCGGCCTTAACGGGTCCTCCATCACAACGCACCTCCCACTCTCCCTCCACACCTCCTCTTTCACCGAGCGCTTCCTGCTGAAGCGAGAGTGCATCAAACACAGTGTATCAAAACTATGCAAAGATTCCATACAAACGCTCCTATGTTTATGGACCTTCACAGTATTAGCACATTTGTGCACATGCATGTATCTATAGACACATCCACCCATCCACATCCACACACACCAGTTCCTGTTCCTGCCCCTCACACTCCTGTGCCTCATCTCTCTCTCTGCATCTCCTCTCCTCCTTCCTTCTCCCGTCTTCCTGCCATCTCTTCTCTCCATCCCCTTCGTCTTCCTCCCTTTTTCCAGCTTTGAAAGAGGGAATCGTGGCTGGAAAACCAGAACCATTCAGTTATATATCAGGACAGTAAGGACTCCTTGCAGTGGTGTCCCAGTGCTCCCTGGTCATGCTCCATTACAGCACCCTTATGAGTTACTGCTCGTTTTTGTGACCCTAACCCTTTCTTGTGTGCAGTGCTTTACATCACTGTCCAGTTGCAGTGAGCTGCATGGTAAACACCTAATACAAAATGGCAGGTTTTGGATAATGAATGGGCTGAAAACATTTTCTGACTGACTTACTGTCTTCTCCCTGAGGGAGGTCTCCCCCTCGTTGGTCGTCTGGAGCGCTGTCTCCCCCTCGTTGGTCGTCTGGAGCGCTGTCTCCCCCTCGTTGGTCGTTTGGAGCGCTGTCTCCCTCTCGTTGGTCGTCTGGAGCGCTGTCTCGCTGGCTGCATGGTGCGTGAGTAAGGCCTGTGATTCTCTGTGTTTCCTGGAGCATGTTGGAACTGCAATGGATGTCTACATGGAGAATGAAGAGAAAGATAGATTGATGGACAGAGACATGGGGAGAGAGGGGTAGATGGATGGATGGAGAGATGTATGGAGAGAGATGGTGACTCACAGGCTATATCACTCAAGGACCACAGTTCCATACCTTCACCCGAATGGAAGTCATTCACAAGAATGTGTGTAAACATGGGAATGGTGTGCTGCAGTACCTGGCAGAGGTTCAGTGAGATCCTGAACACTGATTTTCTCAGGCTGGGGTGAAGACTCTTGGGATGATGTGGAAAGAACCTTCTGCAGTTTAAGAGGCCTGAGAAACAGAAGTCAATACAATCTCTCATGATGTAGGTCAACATATGATCTGCAAGAATGTGTGTGTATATGTGTGTACCTGCAGCGGTATCCTACTGTGCTCTTCATGAGGGGGCTGCTTGGTGGAGTGAAATGCATGTAGTCTCCAGAGGACTCAGCTGTGGCAGGAGGTATAGGGTTAGAGTCAGCAGGTATAGGGGACACCTGTCTGCCAGGACTCAGACTTGCAAATGTCACTGCTGGCCTGTCCCCATTGGAAGACCCTGGATGCATATCTGCATAAGAACACCAGAACCAGTATCAGTAACACTAGAACCAGTATCAGGACTGTGAGAGCAGACCTGTGGCACACATCCTCTTAAAGCATAGCACTTATATGTCCGTTTAGACTGGGTTTAGACTGAGTTTAGACTGGGTATGGTAAAACACTTCAATCATGGGCATTTGCAGTAGTTCCCAGAATCAGTAAGAACCAGTAAGATCAACCATGGTACAGTGAGCACACATCAACCTACTCATTTCCAACCAGTGGGAACTGCCAAGTTTGTTTTTTATTTTTTAATGCAGGCATAAAGCCAAGATCTCACTCACCGTGATCTGACATATATTTAACATATATATCAGTCATCAGCTTTTCCTAAAGACTTTTACAAACAGACTTTGGAGAATTGGTATTCATGTGAAATATTCATCTAACCCTAACTCTCCACTTACCATGGGCAATATATACTCTGGGACGGGTCTTGGAGGTGGAGGCAGGAGTGGATGACAGGCGTCTGGGTGGAGGGGAGCCCACTCTGGGTGGAGTCCTTTTAGGCAGTGGAGCTTGGGTCAGCTCTTTGTTCACATGGAACGAGGGCATCGCTCGTTCATTCAGAGGAAAGGTCACTCTGTGTGGTGCAGAGGGTGTAGGTGTGATGTAGGGTGCTGGGGCACATGGGGGCGACAGAGCTCCACATGGAATATGAGCCATGACTGCTCTCGCTGCCCTCTGCTGGTAGGTCCTGTACGCCTCCTCCAGAGAATCCGCCTCTTTCTCCAGCTCTCTGATGCGAGCCAGGGCATCTAGCACACGCTCCGTGGATGGCTCAACGGCGCCGCCGTGGGGACAGACGGAACGCTGCCTTGTTCCAGACAGCCCTGAGTCACAAACGCCCGCATCAAAACTCAGATGTGCCTTGAGTGATGCGCCCTCCGCGTAAAGATCAGGGGTCACCACATTATTGGAACTCAAATCAAGAATGGAGCAGTTGACCAGCGAAGGCTTAGGGTTACAAAACACCTCATTCTCCAGAGCTGCAATCCAAACATGGAATATCAGAACAAAGTATATGAGGAGAGAATAGGAGAGGAAGGATAAGAAACTAAAGTTTCAACAAACGTCACAAGGCCAACCACCAGAGAAAAAGGTAAATTTGCAAGTTGCAGTTTGCAAACTGGCTTTAAAAATTACACTCTGGATTTACAAAAGCTTTCAGCACTGAATAATATTGTATTGTGGACTGTGGACCACAGAGTTCTCCAAATGTACGATAGTTTAAAAGATCATCTAATGGCAACTGAGCAATCAGGGCTGTAAACACTGAGCCAGTAGAGAGGTCTGCCCTGCGCACGGTGCTGTAAACACTTTGTTAATGCAGCTACAGGGCTGTTCTAACTAGTCATCAGCTTTGGTGAATCCAGGAGGGCAGAGAAGAGGAACAAGGCTGTATTGTGGAACCTTGCTGGGTGTGTCGGAGCTGCTGTTTGAGCTCCTCTGTGTGGGCAGCCATCTTCCTGGTCCTCTCTTCACACTCCAACAGCTGGGCGTTGAGCTGGGCACAGCGCTCCCCCTGGGCACAGGGATCCAGGTCACAACAGACCTCCAGAACCACGAATTCCCATGATAACAAAATGAATAACCAAATAGACTGCATCAACCTTCTCTCCATCTCTTTAATGATTTGATTTACTAAAGTGAGACCTGAGAAATTTCATAACAGTGTGGGAGTATGAACAACACATAGCTGGACTTCCCCTCACAGAACACACAGACGTCCATCCTCTAACTACACAGAATAGCTGTAAGCACTTCTGCAAACCTCCTGTGTGAGCTGGACATGGAAGACATGCTGCTGCTTCTGGAGCTCCTCCTGGTGGAGGCGGTGGACCATCTCTAGCCGCTGGACCTCCACTCGCAAGGTCAGAACCTCCTGAGATGAGGCACTCAGCTCTGGAGAAACAGCAACACACACTCAGCCGGTCTTCTTCCCTAGTCTGCTTCCCTAGTCCAAGGCCATGAATCATAACTCACACTGTGATCTGAACACCCAGAGGATCTGCTCCTCCCACTGCAATAATCACGGATGTTAAATACATCACAGGGGATCACACTGGTCACACAGATGCACTTGTTGTAGAAATGTTTTTGATTATTACCACTTATTGAAATGCAGAACCAAGGAGACACTTATTTAAATGTCTTTTAAATAAACACTGAATATAGAGAAAATGGCTGCTTTCACCCCTAGGATGAATGAACTGAGAGGTAACCAATATTGAGATTCAGCCCACATGGGGTCAGAGAATCTGTTATATGTAAACCTTGTGTTGTTGGCATATAAGTGCTGCCAAACCACAACACAATGAGCTGTTATTGTAGGAAGAGCACAAAAGACTGATGTAACTTGTCACATGTTGGTCAAGTTCACTTTGGGATCAAAAGCAAACAGTCATTTTAGCTAGTGGAAATTCTCCAATAAGCCAGTAAGGTGTGATGTTATTGGACACAGATGACAAAACATTCATACTCCATTTTAAATCTCCTTTCTGCTGAATACACAGGAGGAGTACTGTTGCCTAGCGAGGGTGAGTGAGAGTTGTGGCTACCAGCCCAATCTCCCCCAAGTCTTCGGAGCCGATTCACAGCACACACACTTGACAAGCCAAGCACATCCAGAGAAACCTCTTCCGTGATGGAAGAGGCCATGTCCTCATTTGACTTGTACGAAAAAAAGCTCTTACCGTGACAACAAACCACCCTGAGGGGAAAAGGCCCTAACCATAACCCTAACCCTTTTTTTATTCAGAAAAAATAAAAGCTTCAACACTATGTAATTTGAAGAAGTTTTCATGTCTGTCAAGACTTCTTGCATTAAAGAAACCAACAGGATGGAAGGACTTTAACGCGGGAGGCCCCTGTTGCACAGTCTTTGGGTGGGGACGGTAGGACTCACCTCGCCGGAGCCTCTGCACCTCCAGCTGGCGCTCCTGCAGCTGCTCCTGGAGCAGGTGCACATGGGCTTGCAGCTCTGTGTGCTCTGTGCGCAGGGCCCAGAGGTCGCTCATGCCCTCCAGCCTCTCCTGCAGCAGGGCGTTCTGCTGCATTAGCATGCCTACCTCTGCCCGTGCAGACTCCAGCTCCGCCTATAAGCCCACACCCACATCAATGCCACACCCACAACAGACACACCCACATGATGACACGCCCACATCAAGCAGCCATCACTCATAAAGGCACAATCAGGCCAACAGACAGAAGGTTCTGGATGTGTGGGTAGTGCATGTTTTATTTTGCTATATTTAACCTTTATTTACACAAACATGCTTCACAGATTTAAATTTGTTACATACATATAAATCACATCTGTTATACACAGCACTTGACAACCTTTCATATTCACTGAATAAGAAAGAAGAGTTTAATTAGCTATTTTAGAAAATCCTGGGTAACCTTTTGATGGTAATCTCATCACTAGGTAACCTCAATTTAACACAACCGACATAACACAAAGATATGAGTGAACTGTCATAAATGTCCAAGTGAACACACAAGTGAAGTTGACCATCATTCCTCTGTAGACTATAAGCAAACACTGGAACGTCCAACACAGCAAAAGAACATCAGCACAGTACACAAAACAACATGAGCAGAGAAGACCAAGCATGTTTAAGAGTGTAAGAGTGTGTAAGGGAGTGTTTTCTGCGAGGACTGCACATGGGTAGGCAAGTATTTTCCATGCTTGCTACAATGTCTAGTCCAAGAGGAGATGAGGACGTGTACCTGAGCACGCTGGAGTTCAGATGTGTTTCGGGAGTACTCCTCTGCCTTCGAGTCCAGAAAAGCAGCTTCTTTCTTGAGTCGCAACATCTCCTCTGAGCAAGAGAGAAATCACAGGTAAGCACCTCCAGCAGCTCCATTGTATAACCCCCTGAGGGACTGTACCCAACAAGTTTCTCTATCCTGTAGGTGCTTCAACACTCTGCAGAAGAAGCACAGGTACCTGTGCTAAACACAATGCAAACCCTAGCAAACTTCAGCTTATGAAATCCACATGACCCACACACCTTTATTTCTTTCCTCATCATGTGTGAGCTGCTCTGTCCTCCTGCTGTAGTCTTCCTTCAACTCCAGCTGATGTCTGTAGAAAGCAATGTGCTATTTATCTAGAGATTCAGTACAGCGTAATCAGTACAACTTCCCTATGAGCAGACATGCTTGTGACTGGAGACAAAAAAAAAACATTCCTCTGCACAAACAAACCTTCTGCTTTCAACATTGCGTGACTTTTTTGAATAGCTGAGAATTACTAATCTTGTGAGCCAATTTATACTATATTTGTTTTACAGATCTGGACTTGTTGTCTTTGTTTAAAAACATGCCAAAGCATCTTTACTGGACACTGATATACACAACACACAGTTCACACTAATTTACCATCTTCCTCACAACTAAGGAGTCAGGTGTGATTGAACAACAGCTCATGATTTGCACCTCACGACTTTAACCCTAACCTCATGACCCTAACCCTAACCTCATAATTTGCACATGCATTCAGACAACTTGGAAGATTTAAACTGGAGTCTTAGAGCTGCTTTGAACCATTCTGCATTATTCTACCCCAGTGAGCTGCTCTCTGCTGTCCCCTGTTGCCAAAGTCTCTTGTACCACTGTTCTGCCATTTGCCATTATGGTGTAATCTTCAGAGGAAGGGAAATGTGACGAGCCCAGCTACTAAAATAAACCAGCTCCTAAATACTCTCTGCCTCAGTCTCTCCGCAACTGTTCGTCTTTGCCTGCTTTTAAAATCAAAATTAAAACCAAATTTGCTTCTTATTATTCCTCCTAGGGTTTTGTGTGTGTGGTGTGTGTGTGGGTCCTTGGATTTGTGAAAGGCTTATTATTATTATTTTAAATTTCATAAATAAACCAGCTGCCTTTGCACAGGTACTTATCAGAGACAAATCTCTAGGCGATGCGCAGTTACTTTCAGATACCATGTGAACATGGTACATTTAAACATTTCATGTGTAGAAGTCTTGGTACAAATGAATTCCCTTTGTAAGTGTGAAATATTTGGATACTATAACAGAGCAGAGGGAGCATCATGATGCACTCACTTCCTGACTTCATTGTTGAGTTTTTGGTCATACGTGTCCTCCAGAGTTTTCACAGCCAGCTCCCTTCTCCTGAAGAGCTCCTCTGTGCTACGCACTCTCTCCACATGTACCTTACAGGATCTGCAGAAACAGAGCAGAACCCAGTCTCAAAACAGCAATAGTAAAAAATAAATTCTTTATAGCTGTACATTACAGCCATGGTTCTAAGTCACTCGTTTGTCCACTTTACTTCTCAAAGGTTTCCACTCGATGCGTCAGGTCCTGCTCTCGACTACGCAGTGCCTCGATCTCCTTTAGCAAGGTTTGCCGCTGATGGTAGATTTGTTTTTCCTCGATCTAAATAGGACAGCAGCTCATGAACATAAAGACTTAACGTTAGTCATTTGCTCAGTAGCCTCGATTTTCTAGACCAAACCCGACCTTAACCTCGCAAAGCTTTTTAAAGGTAAAGTGGTATAATTATATCAGTAGTATATTTTCAACCAAAACCAAAAGCACAGAAATGTTTAACAAGCAGGCATACCACAGGACCCTAATCACCACCAGACGTTCCCACATTTAGACAGTAAGTGTGTAAATAAGAAAGGGAACCTCCTGCTGTTTCTGCAGTCGCTCAATGGCGTTTTTCTCACGACTCATCAGAGCTTCTGCCTTCTGTTCATAGGTTATCTCCAGGCTGCGGGTCAGCTCCTTGAGCTCTCGCCGACACCTGTCCTGCTCCTCCCTCCGCACTCGGGCCACCTCCACCTCCTGGAAGTGCTGCAGCTGGACAGCACAATAGCGTTCCACAGGTAGCATGAGGACAGGGCGTTATACAGGTGTACAAGGCGTTATACAGGTATGAACTGGTACTACAGCGCATTACAAAAAGAAACAAACAACAAAAACAAACTATACAGCCTTTTTCTACTCAAATCATGTTTGATCTGCATAATGAAAGTAAACTATTAAAAGTAGCATTATTTTGACTCTATGGTGACTAAATTAGAATTGCAAATCTTTCCAGACATTCCGAGACCTCGAGGAAATAAACTGACAAATTACAATTACAATTCCAGAACCAACATATTAACTTAGAATATGCAGAATGAACCTTCAATTATCAGTAATTTTATGCAGTGATATCCACTTAAAATGGAGAGATTTTCATGTCAGATATGTGAGTTTTGACAGGACAGACTTGTGAATCACCTTCACTTTCAGCTCTGCCTGTGACTGTTCCTCCATCTCCTTCCTGTAGGCACCAAGCTTCGCCTCCACCGATGCCCATCGAGTGCCCTTTTGTTTCAGATCTTCATATTCCTCATCGATCATCTGCAGCTTCCTGACTTTAAACCACCAACATAGTCAGCATATCATCATATAGATCAGGAGACACATGACCGTATACCACCACAATCTAAACTAGAGGCAGTGAATTAGCCATCTGAGTGGGAGGTGAAGGAACAGGGTTGTACCCAGGGACTCCCCAGAACACTGGGCAGTGGGCGTCTGTGTGTCAGCATCTCGAAGCTCTGCTTGAATGTGGTGGTCACTTAACTCAGACAGGAAACTGATTAATAAACCTGCATGAGAAATGGGGAGATACCAAGTATCAGAGAATCTGGAACTATAATCACCATCTAATAATGGCTGTTAAGATGCTTATGGTCCTAGTCATGTTGCTAACAGAATAAAGTCATGTGTAACATCTTGCTCTGCATCTCTTTTAAAGAAACTATAATATAAGAAATATAACCCACCAACATAATAATAAAAAAAACCAAAATCCATGTACCTTTCTGTCCTTTCTGGATATTTGATACCTGTACAATCAAATAACAATATTAATTAATTCATCTACACACACACACACACACACACACACACATTAAATAATGGTGATGTCTTTACCTGAGATTTATATATAGGTGAATGTGGACTAATCTTCATAAACTGACACAGGTCTCGTGTTGAGAAGACCTACAAACATAACAACCAGTTCATATCACTTTTCAATACTATATTATATTTTCCTAATATTCAGACAGATGTTGACTTGTACATTCTGATTAAAACTGCGATGCATCCGAGTGCAGCAGTGTTTCATTTCAGTTCACTGCTGGTCCTCATACCTTGTCCTTGCTCATCCCACTCTCTGGGTAGAACACAGACAGAGTGTACTCATAACCACAGCTCTGTAAGTGATCTATGACCAGGCTGTTGGATGCCAGAACTGAGACTGGGTGTGCCTGAGCTGCATCTACTTTGGGAAGTGTCTCACGAGCCAGCGGCGCTTGGAGCTCCTGGATCAGCTGAGTGCGGAGTTGTGTCTGAAGCAGAGAGAAATGCAAAGGTGACATCTATCATCGAGTGCTACAATGACTTAAACTAAAGCTTCTATTTCCCTGTCAGAAATCACATCTGATGCTTTCAGGATCCATTATACACTAAAATAATCCACAGTGTAAATCTAGCTAGGGTTAAAACTAACCCTCACCCTAGCTAGCTAGTTCAGTCAGGTGTTTTATTGATATTTGTAGGTTTCCTGTAGAAGCTAGAGTTTGGTGCATGTTTTCACCCTCTTTGTTATCAGGGAGGTAGCAATGAGACATATATAGTCCACTTAGGTGTAGTAGCTAAGCTACCTACCTGTGTGAATATATACGAAAGAACATTTTTTTTATTTATCTCGACAGACCCACATTTTATAGGACAAGGGAGGCAGAACGCGTTGTAGTGGCTATAGAGATTAAATGGTTCCTTACAACCTCAAAACAGCCGATCACTCGGAGGAACGCAACTCTGTCGGGAGTTTTGCGAGGCGCCAAACCGCCAGGCACAATAAAACATTTCGTAAACGTTAAATGGACACACTATAAAGGCATTGAGTAACACCTAGTAAAACGTGCTTAATTTTGTCCATGACATATGACGCAATACTTGTTATATTTAGAGGTTTTGCTACGACAATCCTTCGCGCTTGTTCTGTTGTGATGTGGTCCATCGGTAACCTGCTCTCAGTCGGATGGTGGTGATAACTGCCTTTAGATAAACTACAAGGTTTGGGTTATTTTATCATCTTTTTTCTGTTATTGTGCAGTGACGGTGGGTGTGAGAATGTTTTATTGTGAGAATGATGTAATGACGTTTGTGCACAAGAGTTTCACAGCTGCCATCAAAATATTGACTCCACTGAATCTCATTATACAGTAAATGCGAAGTAGCGCCACAGAACTGGGATTTACACCCGTCTAGGGTAACTAAGCACAAGAGTCTGGGAAACCTAACAGTAAGTTTTAGTTTAACTAACAACGGAATATAAATGTGAAGTACATACCTTCAGAGTGTCTAGAACACCCCGGGTTTTGAATGTCTGGTAAAGCCTCTTTCTTAAATCATCTGAAGACAAACTCTGTTGTTTAGATGCAGACATGTCTAAACGCGATCAGGCACAGAGTCTCAAGGATAAACGTGTGTCCTCCTGAACAACATGAACACAGCTTTGATCCATCGATGCACTAAAAACCAGCCTCGAGTATTTCACCTGTATAACCGCCAGATGATTGTTTTATTGTTTTATTTAAACTGTTTAACCGCCATAGAGATTGTTTTACTTCCGGGCTCGTTTTGATGACGCAATAGGAAACGACCCACGTGACGTTGAATACATGTAGGTTTGATTTTAATACATGTAGGATTATTTGATTTGCTTGTATATTTGGACCAGATCATTAAACAGGACTATTTGTAAAAATGTACATGGGTAGTTAAATGCAAAGACATTATTTGTTCTACCTTTAAACCATAAACAGAGCTTCTCTAAACGCGTGCCGTAGTTTTGTCGCTGATGTGCGACTCCTCGCCTCTTTCTGTTGGAAGGTGTTTGATGCTCGTTAATGTGGAAAGTTTAAACGGTTATTAATCCATGCAGTTATACAAGCCTGCTAATGCATTACATTTGTACGAATATAACTAGCGAATAGTAAAAAGAAGTACATTCGATATAATGTTAGCTAACGTAGCTGATTGACGTATAGCTTTATTAGCTAGTTAGCTAACAAAGTGTCTCAGAGATGGTAATGTTACTAAATATTTAACCTAGAGTATGTAACCTATGCCTTTACAGATTGAATACAGATAAACAACGATGTCTGGAAGTTTCTACTTTGTCATGGTTGGTCATCATGACAATCCGGTCTTCGAGATGGAATTTCTCCCTCCTGGAAAAGCCGAATCGAAGGTACCTGTCTGTGATATTAGAGGCGTTAATTTGTTGTGTAACGATGTCTAGTTGGTTTGTTCTAAACTGATAAAAACGCACGAAGCTAGTTTAAAGTCAAAGGGCAGCTGAACAGTTCATTACTAACCCTAACCCTTACAACTTAATGGTGCCATTCTTTTTTTTAACGCGATTCCTCTTTCTTGAAGGATGACCACAGGCATTTGAACCAATTTATTGCTCATGCAGCTCTTGATTTGGTTGATGAGAATATGTGGCTGTCTAACAACATGTACCTGAAGACTGTGGACAAGTTCAATGAGTGGTTAGTGTCTGCATTTGTAACTGCTGGTCATATCCTTTTCATCGAATTACATGTGCAGCAGATTCATCTTATAAAAGCAACTGATAATGTGTGTGTGTTATTATTATCTGATTAGTGACTGAACCTCATCTTATGTGTAGGAATAAGTCAGTTCATCCTCAGTTCTCTGTGGTTTTTCTTCTCTAAAAGTAAATGACTGGCTCCAGTTCCCCATGGGAGGGCTGATTGCATATTGTTTTTCCAGGTGTCTAAAATGTGGACTTAAGGGTAATGTTTGGAACACTAGTAAATCCTCCATGACTTTGAATGTAAACTGAGTTGCCAGTTTATTAGGTAGAATATAGAAAAAAATAATCTAGTAGCCTGTTAACATGAATTTGGACTTGAATTTGCCTCAGTACAGATTCTAAAAATGTGTTGTGCAGAAGTGTGTTGTGAGGTACCACATGTGTAATTGGCTGCAAATTGGACAGCTTGAATGAGCTGAGATTTGTGGACTATATTGGCCTTTGAACTTGCAGCCATATTCCTGCAACTATTCTGTGTATCTGCCGAGGTGCATCGCCGTGCTGGAGGTGTACACCTGTGTGTGTATGAGGTGTATCGCCATGCTGGAGGTGTACACCTGTGTGTGTATGAGGTGTATCGCCGTGCTGGAGGTGTACACCTGTGTGTACAAGCTCTTGTCACAAAGGCATGAACTCGGACACCACAGACAAACATCAAGAGTAGGACACCTGCCATCACCAGCTTGTACTATTGACACCAAACAGGATTTAAGCTCCATGGACACTGCTTGGATTGTCCATACCAATGCTTAGTTGAGCAGTAACCAATGCTACAAACATTGGCCTGCTTGAATTAAACCTCGTGCCATAGTCAGCTAACCCATGACTTGCTGGAATGTATAATTTGTATAAAAGAATGTTGTGCACTTATCAGACTGGCAGCTTATTTTAAAACGTCATGTATTGGAATGCTGTTAAAAACCAGACAAGTCTAAACATTCCATGACTGACACACTGAAATGCTTTTGGTACACAACTCATGTTGTTTTATGGTTTGCATGCAGATAACTGAAGGTTGGTCTCTAACTAGCAATTTAAAACTCTGTACAGATGCTGCTACAAACTTTTTTACAAACGAAAGATGCATTTACATCCAGATAAGTTCCCTAAATAAAGCCCAAAAAGATTCAGAAGAAAGCTTCAATAACTTCTCTGTAAGATGCAGGCTTTTTGACCAAGCTCTAAAAGAACATTATGGATGGCTTTCATCAGGTACATGTTCTGATTCCAGTTTTTGTTCCACAAAAAACACTGAATGGTGTTGCTAACAGTGGATGGTCCTGGTGAGCTACTGTATTTAGCCTTCAGACAAATGCTGTTTTTGCTTGGCACTTCTTAGAGTTTAAATCATTTGAGTTTGTTGGATGCTGAAACTCCACACAAAACAAAAACACAGGACTTTACAGAAGCCATTGAGCAATAAAACTGGAGAATGCATTTAAACTTTGCACTAAACGGGGCCAGTGGGGAAAAATGTGCCTATGGACCAGGATGGATAATAATGGAAAATGCATTTTTTTTCTATAACTCCATACAAACTGCAAAAATGAAATACAAAATAAATCCTTAACAGTGTGTTTACATATGAGGTTCATCATGCTTCATGATGTACGGCAAGAAGATGGGATCAAGAACTTCTTCAGTGATGTTTATGACTTGTATATTAAGGTAAGACAAGATTTTTGGGCTGACATAGAGCTGAAATAACTCACCATAAAAGCATGCACTTTTTCTCTTTATAGTTTGCGATGAATCCCTTCTATGAAGTGAACACACCAATACGATCCACAGCCTTTGAAAGGAAAGTGCAATTCCTGGGGAAAAAGCACCTGTTGGGTTGATTCAAGCCATCTGTGTTTGCTCTTTATTTCTCTCAATTATTAAGTTTTCATTATAAATGTTAAAGTATTAAATATGTACAAATGTCATGCATGATTGGTTCCATGATGGGTTTCTCCCTTTAGCATTTATATGAATTCTAATTTCTAGTTTTCATATTGAAACTTGCAATGTTTTTACTCTGCAGGTTTTTCCTTTCAATATGCACATATCCACCTTCTATTTAAAGTGTAACAAGACCAAATATTGTAATACATGAGGAAACTGATTTAATGAACGTCTTATACCAATGCTTTCATTTATCTGAGCCTAATGAAAATGTACATAATCTGCTGTTAGAAAACTGCCTGTAAATTGTATCCAATATACTCCTGTCTTAATTAAAAACCTTATACATTTGTGAAGTCATACACAATTTATTTATTATTTGTGTGTAGTCTGTAGCACATTGATGCTAAGAATAGTGTTTGCCATAACCCCAACCCTCCCCCTTTAAGTAATAATATACACCAACATCAACACCCTAACCCTAACCCTCCCCCTTTAAGTATTATACAGCAATATCAACGCCATTTGCAATTCCCATACACTCACCGGCCACTTTATTAGGTACATCTGTCCCACTGCTCATTAACACAAATGTCGAATCAGCCAATCACATGGCAGCAACTCAACGTATTTAGGCATGTAAACATGGCCAAGACGATCTGCTGCAGTTCAAACCGAGCATCAGAATGGGGAAGAAAGGTGATTTAAGTGACTTTGAACGTGGCATGGTTGTTTGTGCCAGATGGGCTGGTCTGAGAATTTCAGAAATTGCTGATCTACTGGGATTTTCACGCACAACCATCTCTAGAGTTAACAGAGAATGGTCCGAAAAAGAGAAAACATACAGTGAGCGGCAGTTCTGTAGGCGCAAATGCCTTGTGGTTGCCAGAGGTCTGAGGAGAATGGCCAGACTGGTTCGAGCTGACAGAACGGCAACAGTAACTCAAATAACCAGTCGTTACAACCGAGGAAGAGCAAAAGAAGAGCAAATCTGAACGCACAACACGTTGAACCTTGAGGCGGATGGGCTGCAGCAGCAGACCACACCGGGTGCCACTCCTGTCAGCTAAGAGCAGGAAACGGAGGCTACAATTCACAGTCTCACCAAAACTGGACAAGAGAAGATTGGAAAAATGTTGCCTGGTCTGATGAGTCTCGACTTCCGCTGTGACATTTGGATGGTAGGGTCAGAATATAGCGTCAACAACATCCTGCCTTGTATCAATGGTTCAGGCTGGTCGTGGTGGTGTAATGGTGTGGGGGATATTTTCCTGGCACACTCTGGGCCCATTAGTACCAGCTGAGCATGTATATGTATACACACACACACACACACACACACACACACACACACACACACACACACACACACAGAGGCTCCTGTCTCATCTAATCAACAGTAATTCATTAGAACAGCAGAAAAACACCAAGACCTCAAGTGTCCAATAGTCCTACTTTAATGCTCCCCCATAACACCTCGTGTAACGTCATACCGTGTTACTGTTAATTCTGGTAATAGAAGCTTAATTGAAGAAATCTACTAGGTTTACTTTTGAAACAATCATAAACTAATAAATTATTTTATGCTTAAAAAAGAAATGAACAGAAAGCACTTCATTATTTCTGTTTACATTCATTTAATTTTCTACAGGACCAAGATTTTAGTGCTTTTGATTCAGAATTAAGTGCTCTACTTTTTTCATTCAACAGTGGTAATGTATCACATCACAGCTCTTAGCTGTCATTCTACATAAACCTATAATGGTAGCGTATTAGACATTCAACCACAGGGTGCAGGTCCCTCTCCCCAAGACAGCATCTTAATCTTTGTTACAGGAAGTGAAACTTCAGAAAATAAATTTATTGCATTGTTCTCAGTCTCAATATTAGAATGTAATGTTTAATATCAATGTTTTCAGAGAAAATCCATTCTAATATCTAGATTCTTACAACCTGATCTCTCAGGCTTCCTTTAGAATTCTTTGAAAAAGTCTACAAGAATGTCACCCGGTGGGACCAACCTGGTGGGACCAACCCGGTGGGACCAACCCGGTGTTCTGGAACATGTGCAGGTCTAAACTGTATGCAGTATGGCCTCAAAGACAATGCAGACTCGTCCTGTTCAATGGCCACTTCAATTAATTTATTACAAGGTGTCCTCCTACCCCTCATCAACAGCAAGGGGCACTGCCACGTGGCTTCCTGTGCAAGTTGACCGTGTCTGTGGGGATTAGATGCTCCGCCCTATCCTCCATCGCCAGCACTCTCCGCACGGCCTCCTCGAATGCTGCCGCCACGTTGGTTGCATCCTTGGCGCTGGTCTCGTAGTACGGGTAGTCACCATTATCACGGCACCACTGCTGCGCTTCATCAGACACCACCTGACGCTCACTCACGTCCACCTTGTTCCCGAGCACCACGAAGGGAAATGTGGAGGGTTCCTTCACGTCTGCGTAGTACACAAACTCCTTCTTCCAGTTGGCCAGATTGTGGAAGCTCTGGCTGTCGTCTAGGCTGAAGGTGAGCAGGCAGCAGTCAGAGCCGCGGTAGAAGGGCGTGCGCAGGCTGCGGAAACGCTCCTGGCCCGCCGTGTCCCAAATCTGCAGAGTGACGGAGCGCCCGTCCACCTCCAGCTCCTTGTTGAGGAACTCCACTCCGATTGTGTGGAACAGGTGGCTGTCAAACTTGTCTGTGACGTAACGGTTCATGAGGGAGCTCTTGCCCACGCCACCATCCCCCAGCAGAATCACTTTCAGAAGAGATGACTTAGAAGACATTGTGATTCTTCACTGGTTCTTAGATATTCCTTGAAACTGGAGGTTAAAAATGTTCGATACACAGTTCAGCTCCGTGTTAAGTTCTCTTATATTCTGACCTCAGAGTCATTATAAATCTTACACAAAACAAGTCAATTCTGATTCCCTGAGTATGAGCACCTGTATTGTGATCAAGACTCCCTACATGGTGTTTATTAACATGAAAACAAGTAATCACACTGATTATGCCTTTTCATTGTCTGGATAAACACTCCTTTACTGAAACGAGAAGAAAGCCAACTGAATATTTTTCTTACCTTTAATACTTTGAAAAAGTCATCATTCACAATCTGGAACAGAAAGTTACAGATGCAAAGACATGAGTACACAAGTTCACTGAATATATGAATATTCCCAAACAATCAATCAATGCACTCTTGGAAAAGCAGCAATGCTGATTAAAATGGAGCGTTCAAATGCATTTCAGTGATTCCTATCTCTGTCCTGCCTTGGTCAAGAATTAGAAATGTGCAAACACAAATCTGCTCTGAGAAACCACTCACTTCTGGAGCTAGGACCACTCACTTCTGGAGCTAGGACCACTCACTTCTGGAGCTAGGACCACTCACTTCTGGAGCTAGGACCACTCACTTCTGGAGCTAGGGTTAGGGTTAACCCAACCTCCTTGTAGCTGATGGGCTCATGTGCCATGCCAACAACCGCAGCACTAGAGGTTACTCACCCTCCATAGTCTGCCATCCCACCATGGAAACAACAACTCCAAAGATGTTCAGAACAATATGGTCATTATAGCTGTAACAGGCCACTTTTACTCAATTGTCAGACTTGTGATTTCAGTGTGCAAAGGACGACAATGCTTTCTAAGGCTACAGGTCTTCTGTGGGAATTAATGTACAGCCAGCAACACAGTTAAACCACTGGCAATCTTAAATTAAACCGCTACAACACCACCTTTTTTCTGACTAAAGCATTTAGTAATAAAAATAGTGTCTACTTCAATAAAAATACAAAACTACTGCTAATGTCAGGTCCTGTCCAAACGGGTCTTGGTCTTGTGCTTCAGTGGATCCTGATGATTACATGCAGTGGTGTTGGGCATTAGAGTGGATCCTGATGATTACATTAGAATGAATCCTGATGATTACATTAGAGTGGATCCTGATGATTACATTAGAGTGGATCAAGGGGTAAGTGTCAAGACAAACAAGTCAAAGTTCAAACTGTTGTAATGGACAGTCCAGTAAATGAAGCAGAACTATGACAGAAAAATCTGTTTATTCCAAAGTATACTTACATAAATGGTGGTATTTATTCTATACTAAGAACATATGTTCTTATACAACAAACCCTGCTAATGTGGAATCAAATAAACCTTTTTAAAAACTTACTGCGAGTATTATAACTTCACAAAGGGTAACGTTAAAAATAGCTATCTGCCTTAGATAGTCCAACGTGTCCGGTAGCTAACCCTAACCCTAACCAACTTTAGCTAGCAGGGAAGGGCTGGTGACACGGAAATCATGTTAACCCTAGAAAACCACCCAACTAGCATGTTTACCACCCAACTAGCAAAAATAGATGGCAAGCGACATAATGGCAAGATAAAGATCGAAAACATACTTTGAACAAATGCGAAACTGCCATGAACCTATTTTTACTTAACTATACTTATGTTTCATCTATACGTGTTATGTTGTCCAACTGGCGGTAGCTTAGCTTAGCTTCCCTATTCATTTGAGGCGCTCTTTTGAATTAGCGACATGTGTACATTCAGCAGTGTAACGAGATAATACATACCAGCCAGGAGTCTTTAAAACATTTAACTTGAACGAAGTTGTGAAAACGACGTTATTTCAGTTAAACAGATAGACTCTAGGTTTCAGATGCGTCTCTCTACCACAGACACAGCTATCTTAGCTAACCACCCTTAACCATCTTAGCTACACAATCTTCTTTCCGCTGTGTGTCACGTGACCAGCGCCTCCGGGCAACTACCGGCAGGATCAGCTAAACTGTGGATGTGGAACGGAGCGAAACATGTATTTTATGTCTGAATGTTTTTATTTTGGTTTTGTTTTTGTTCTTAGAAATTTAACGAATAATGTAAAAGATATTTGGTTCCTCTGAGTAACAAGTAAACCAGCGCCATCTTATGTTTATATGTATGACGAAAAAAGGACTAAAGATGAACTATGTACAATTTTTTCCTAATTGCTTTCACATTATAAACATTGTTATTGACACGATTTACTGTTCACATTCAAATCACAAGTAATCAATTAGTGTTTTATTAAAATCTAAATAAAATATAAAATCATAAACCTTCATGTTTTGGCAGGGTTTTTTTAAACACTATAAAAATAGGTTTGACTTGACTGGCTATGAGTGGCTAAGGTTTGGGCATGACTACTGCAGTACAATCTCTTCAAGAAAATAATCCTAGTCTACTGTAGTATGATCAGCATACACACACACACACACACACACACACACGGAAAAGCAGCATAAAACTAATAAATGAGAAGCAGCTTTAAAAAAAAGCATTTAATGTGTCAATGCAAAATTTACAGCTGTTTAACTTCATTATTTTAACAAGCATACAAACAGTGAATAGTTACTAATACTTTACTAATACTTTAGTACTAAACTTAAACGAAAAAGGCATAACGGCCTGCTCTGCTTCATGTTTAATATGAGTTTGTTTTTAAAGCCTTGAGCAGGACTCACCACAAAAGGGATTATGGCTCCAATCCTAGTTTACCTTTTCTGTTTTCTACTGTATCTTTGAAGGTTGACCAATAGCAACTGCTGTTTTTATGGTTAATCTGCTTTGTCTCATCAAGATGAAAGACAGTTTCAGTCCTTAGCTGTTTATACTGAGTACTGAGTGTTCTTACTGAGTGTTCATACTGAGTGTTCATACTGAGTGTTCTTACCGATTGTTCATACTGAGTGTTCATACTGAGTGTTCTTACTGAGTGTTCATACTGAGTGTTCTTACTGAGTGTTCATACTGAGTGTTCTTACTGAGTGTTC
>JAOXYF010000024.1:113938-125565 GCA_028565775.1 Sternarchorhynchus goeldii
ATTAAGGTTAGGGTTAGAGTAGAGGTAGGGTAGGGTTAGTTATTAAAGTTAGGGTTAGTTATTAAGGTTAGGGTTAGAGTAGAGGTAGGGTAGGGTTAGTTATTAAAGTTAGGGTTAGTTATTAAGGTTAGGGTTAGGTTAGGATTAGGGTTAGGTTTAAGGTTAGGGTTAGGATTAGTTATTAAGGTTAGGGTTACTATTTTGGCACTTAAGATTCTGACTCTGTCGTTAAGCAAAGTGGAAACTTCAGCATCAAAAGCATGTGTTCACTGCAGAGGACGACAGGAAATGATGTCACCCAGGGACAAAAGCAAGTGTTCACTGCAGAGGATGACAGGAAATGATGTCACCCAGGGACAAAAAGAGATCTGGGAGGTTGTGGTATGTTTTCTGCCCTGGTTCTAAAGGTGGTGATGATGTGTGATGATGTGAGAAGATAAAGAGAGATGAGAGATTTGCTGCAGTACATTATCTTCCAGCCTCAGCCTCCACTAATTGAACCTGCTATGCTTCACCCAGGCTCTCTTTCACTATGCATTTCAGTGTCTGTCACAGCCAACCTGCTAATTGTGAGTAAAAAGTAGATTAATGTCTTCATTAATGCAATTTACTTCACAATAAGCATTGCAATTTAAAAATACTGAAGAGATGAATTAACAAAAAGAAAATGAACAAAAAATGAAAAAACCCACAATTACGTTGTTTTCAGGTAGCACTTGTGCCCCAGATAGACATGCAGTGCCTGTGTAAGTATTCCTTACACTTCCTGCGTAAGTATTCGTCACACTTCCTGTGTAAGTGTGCACACCAGTGAACAGCCTGTCCTAATCCATGCAGATTATTCCACACAGAACTCACCAGATCATTCCATACAGCTCCATCATCTGCCTACAGAACTCACCAGCAGAGCAGTTTTCATAGATATGGACCATTTTGGCTTGTTTTAAACAGGAAGCCAATTATCACATTTCCTCCTAACAATGTGGAATCTATTGTGGTATCCAAAATGTTTTTTTCTTGTTTGCAAACATATATGATCTTTTTGTCTGTTTGACTAAGATTGACCTTCTGTTGAAGTTTGGCATCCCATAATAACCAAGCAAGATAAGCTTGGTTCCACAGCTGATCTCCACATGATAATACAGTATGTCCCTGAAAGGTACAAAGCAAAATCATGTGATCTGTCTGGTGTTGGGAGGAACAGGAGGGCATTAGTGCCAAATTCAGAGTGAATGAGATCATGACTGACCCCAGGACAGTGAACATCATAGTGGCAATGATGAAGTTATGTATAACTGTGTGTGTGCGTGTGTGTGTGTGTGTGTGTGCGCATGCATATGTGTGTGCGTGTGTGTACGTGTGTATGTGTGTGTATCCTGTAGTTGGAAATATGTGATATAGTTTATTGAGATGTGTTGCAGTTGGAGAGATGTGTTGCAGTTGGAGAGATGTGTTGTAGTTTGAGAGATGTGTTGTAGTTGGAGAGATGTGTTGTAGTTGGAGAGATGTGTTGTAGTTTGAGAGATGTGTTGTAGTTGGAGAGATGTGTTGTAGTTGGAGAGATGTGTTGTAGTTTGAGAGACGTGTTGCAGTTGGAGAGATGTGTTGCAGTTCTGGTTTGCGTGTTTCATGTTCCACCGCAGGTCTTCCTGTACTCTACCTTAATAGACTTGGTAACTTCCTGTGACACAGTATTACTGCTCAGTTAAGAAAATGTGGATTTGCCTAAAAGTTCTTTCTAGCAGTTTCTGCCTGTATTTACACATGTTCCTTTGTGTATTAGATTCACACCTTTGTAATTATTGTAGTATTATTAGATCAGTAGTAGTATCAGTATAGTATTATTAGATAACAGTATCATTATTTTGTCATTAGATTAAAGTATCATTATAGTATTATTAGATTAAAGTATCAGTATAGTATTATTAGATAACAGTATCATTATAGTGTCATTAGATTAAAGTATCATTATAGTATTATTAGATTAAAGTATCATTATAGTATTATTAGATTACAGTACCATTAAAGTATTATTAAATATCAGAATCACTAGACTATAATGTGCCCTAGTACCAGCAGGCTTGGTTGCAAGTTTATAGTCTGTCTGTAATGTCAGTTTAAATTCTGTTTTCGGATATGCATGTGTCTGTGTGTTTTTGATAGGCATATTTGATAGACACACACACACACACACACACACACACACACACACACACACACACACACACACACACACACACACACACACACACACTTAGCAAAATGGTCTTTAAAATAACATTGTTGGTGTTAATTCACCACATGTATTTGATATACACACCTACTCCCCCTACACACACACACACATAACCACATAACAATTTGATATACACACCCACTCCCACACACACACACACACACACACACACAAATATAACAATTTGATATACACATCCACTCCCACACACACACACATAACAATTTCTTTTTTTATTTTTTATGATTATAAAGTTTCTGTCTTAGCTGCAAGATTCCAAGTCTCAATGTTTTTCCTGATCTTCAAATACTGATTTCTGACATTTCTGAAGTCATGTTAAGTACATATAAAATAAACAGTCCCTCTGTCTCTGTCTCCCTCTCTCTCTCTGTCTCCCTCTGCCCCCCCCCTTCTGTCTCTCTCTCTCTCTGTTACTCTCTTCCTGCATGTTGTGACCTTTCTACATACTCTGAAACAAGAGAGCTTTGTGTGTGAAACGTTCATACAGGGAACAACATTCCTTAGCACAAAAAAAAAAAAAAAAATACAGTGAATCCTAGTTGTTGTTTTTTTTTCCATGTCCTAATATGGATTCTGGCTCTGCCTCGTCTCCAGCATGAGATAGTGATGTGATCACACCACACAGAAGAGTTTGGGACACACAATAAAACCTCTTATGTCAGAAACACTTAATCTCCTCACTGACAGAACCCTAGACTGCACACTATGAAGTGAGGAGAACTACTGTACTGAACTATTGTACTGAACTACTGTACTGAACTACTGGATGGCCTTTTAATTGCCATTACTTACCATAATTCTATGATTACCATTTATGAGTTTTAACACTTAATTTCATACACCACTGACATACCGATGTACTGCTTTACTGTAAGTCTTTCAGGAGGACCTGTGGGGATGCAAATGCTCATGAATTCAGTGCTGTATTCCACAAAACCATAGCTGTCAGTCTGTGGGAAAACTCCAGTGGTGGTCAGGTCTTCCCGAACAGTACCACAGAACAGTACCACAGTACAGAACCACAGAACAGTACCGCAGTACAGTACCACAGTACAGTACCACAGAACAGTACCACAGTACAGTATACCACAGTACAGTACCACAGTACAGTACCACAGAACAGTACCACAGTACAGTATACCACAGTACAGTACCACAGAACAGTACCACAGTACAGTACCACAGAACAGTACCACAGTACAGTATACCACAGTACAGTACCACAGAACAGTACCACAGTACAGTACCACAGTACAGTACCACAGAACAGTACCACAGAACAGTACCACAGCCTGGAGTGAGGTGATATGTGCAGGATAGCAGAAATTGTTTAGAAGAGGTCATAAAGATGAAGAAGGACCTTCCTATCAAGGGAAAGAGTGTCATACTTGTGTTAGATCTCATTTTGCCTTAGTGTTAATGATTATTGTTAAGATTGAACCACCCCATGAAATTAATGTTATGATTGAAACATCAACATTTTTTTAATATAAACTGGTTCCTCCTTCTACAAATTCAGGAGGAATTTGCTTGCACAGCTGATGAAGGACCTCTGTCTGAAACATCCTGCTTCTTTGGAAACCTTGTGTACTTCACTATCTATACATATAACCCTTGTGTACTTCACTATCTATACATATAACCCTTGTGTACTTCACTATCTATACATACAAACCTTGTGTACTATATTATATATACATACAAACCTTATGTACTTCACTACATTTTAAAATATTTCTACTCAGAGTCCTGCAGTCCTACAGTTACTCCTCTCATTACTCATATAGTGTGTGTGTGTGTGTGTGTGTGTGTGTGTGTGTTAGCACTATTCTATTCAAGCATGTAAAGTACTTCCTACGCTATTTGGCAAAAGTGCAGTGGTCTGATGTGGATGTCATTCTATACAGAATGACCAAATAACACATGATGCCATAGATAATTCGTTAATAATTTGAATCTGCATTTTATTCTTTTGTTAAAATTTCTGGAGTGAAACTCCATTTTTGTCATTTCCACAGTTCCAATCATTTCAGTCAGGCCAAAACATCCTTTTAGTTGGATGTTATTTAAAACAATAAATGCTTCAAAGGTTCCAGTAATGATATTTGAAATGATAAATACTTAAAAAAATTCATATTATCCATAATAAAATCCATGATAAATGCTTCAAAACTTTCAATAATCTGAAAACATGCCTAGACCAAATCAGCACTGCAAGAGCCACGATCTGCTCGTCAGAACAGAGAAGAGTCTTCACACATGACTTCTCTGTGTCTTGAGTTGGTGGTTTGAGTTAGTGGATTGAGATGGTGGATTGAGTTTGTGGACTGAGTTGGTAGATTGAGTTGGTGGTTTGAGTTGGACCAAACTAGAGGCTTGAAGCCAGCATAGATCAGAATGATGATTTATCTGTGCTTTGTATGTAGCAGCTGATCCAGTTTTGACTTTGCATGACTTTTGACCTTTTGATTGTGGCTGCAGTGAAGGTAAATTTCACTGGGGGTCATTCATCACTGATGGTGCAGATTGGTTTGGTGTGTATTACTTAAACAGAGGGTGCACTGAGATGAAATTCCATTCAGTGGAGTCTGTCCCACATTCACCAGCCATAGCAAAATCCCACTTGCTTCATGCATGCAATGATTTTCAGAAGCAATTCAAGAAAATAATTTACTTCCTGAAACACTGTATCGTATTACAATGTCAAATTTGTAGTTTCCCTCCTTTTAAAGACTAGCAGCTAATTCTTTTAAGCCGTAGACACAAACTAAAAGAAAAAACAACAACACAATGAATCACTATCAACCTTAGCATACTTGCTAGTCATTCCTGCTTCTGCTCATTTGGCATTCACTAATACACCGGAGAGAGTGACATCATTTATCTCCACTAGAGTGAGTGACATCATCTGTAGTTCATACAGAACCCATGAAATATTCATGCTTTGCTACTTTGCGTTCAGTCAAGTTTGCTCATTTTAATGCTCCTCCTCAAACAGGTTTTACTCCTCCCCACTGCACACACGCAGCATGTGTTAAACCGAATGAATTAGTGATGTGCACATGGACAACGCTGCTGTCTCTATGGTGCAGCTTTTCCTCCCTGAGAACTGAACTGAAACATCCAGTACACAGACATATTCCCAGTTACTCCACTAAATTATCCAGTACACAGACATATTCCCAGTTACTCCACTAAATATCCAGCACACAGACATATTCCCAGTTACTTCACTAAATATCCAGTACATAGACATATTCCCAGTTACTACACTAAATATCCAGTACATAGACATACTCCCTGTTACTTCACTACATATCCTGTACACAAACATATTCCCAGTTATTCCACTGAGCCAAGTGCCAAAGCAGCAGTGAATTCTGCAGAAAGTGAAGGACCAGATTGTGCTCCAGAGGGACACTGCAGTAGGTGGTGCAGCTAGATATGGTAAAGGGTCACATCAGTTAATTTAAGAATACTGTTTTTTTTTAAAGTAAGATTAAATCTTATATATAAAAAAACTAATCTTGAACAAAGCTACAAAACAAATTGGTTTTACTGAATTGTTCAAGAATGAACTAGACATAAGATACTTAAAAAGAAGGTAATTGAACAATTAACTACATATCCAGTTTATCTGATGTGCCTTTGGGCAAATTTACTTATCATATGTGAGGACGTACACACGTGTGTTAGATCAAGTAAACACTCGACAGGTGCTCTTCTCTGGGTTAGATCAGGTGAACACTCGACAGGTGCTCTTCTCTGGGTTAGATCTTCTGGGTTAGATCAGGTGAACACTCGACAGGTGCTCTTCTCTGGGTTAGATCCTCTAGGTTAGATCAGGTGAACAGTCGACAGGTGCTCTTCTCTGGGTTAGATCAGGTGAACACTCGACAGGTGCTCTTCTCTGGGTTAGATCAGGTGAACACTCGACAGATGCTCTTCTCTGGGTTAGATCAGGTGAACACTCGACAGGTGCTCTTCCCTGATCCTTTAAGTTCCTGCCTACAGTTTTGACTTTGATTTTGTTTTATTAGTGAAATAAACACTTACTGTGAGAAAAAGGATGTGAACTAAATCAGGCTGGCACTGAAGTCCCAAACAGAGAGAGAGAGATAAAATAATTCCAGCAGAAAACTTTTTTATTCTAAAAACTTTAATCTGTGTAACTCTGTTACAACAAAAACATTAATCTGTGTAACTCTATTACGGCAAACCACGGTGCTTTAGTGCATTGATGCTTCCCATGATGGTGTATCAATAAGTGCTCTGGTGGATTTGGGAAAAAACACTGGAATGTGAGTGTTTAGGGAAGATCTCTAGTGAAAACACTGGAATGTGAGTGTTTAGGGAAGATCTCTAGTGAAAACACTGGAATGTGAGTGTTTAGGGAAGATCTCTAGTGAAAATTTAAATCAATTAGGAGTTTGATTCTGACTCACCCAGCTTTACAAGACATTTCACACTGCCTCTCATTTTCAGAGGGTAGCACCTGTCTGCTGCCATGGCAACAAGAAGAAGGCAAGGAGGGTCTAGTCTGCCTGCATACGTGTGCGTGTTTGATATGGTGACAGCATAGATAAGAAAGCCGCTTCCACAAATCTAACCCTAACCCTAACCCATGGATCCTAAAATTAACCCTAACACCTCCCTCTGCACCTGGAATAATCACATTAGAGTAGTATTGTTGGTAAATATACTAACTAGCTGTTGGATAATAATGATCTTGAATCAATGTATAATGCTCACATTTCATCACATATATGTACCAATACTGAATGCCACTTCACAGTGCTTGGCAACAGTATCAAAGGGAATGAACTTCCTGTTATGGCCTGGACACTGACAAAGTGAAGATATTCTAGTACAATGATACAAGAACAAAGCCTGACTCTAACCCTGGAGAACAAAGCCTGACTCTAACCCCGGAGAACAAAGCCTGACTCTAACCCTGGAGAACAAAGCCTGACTCTAACCCTGGAGAACAAAGCCTAACTCCAAGTTTGGAGAGCAAAGCCTGTTTGTGACATCCCTTTCACCTCTTAATTAATTCATTCAACTTTGGAGTGTGATCTCTGCTGTGGAGTGTGATCTTGGATTGTGCTCTGTGCTGTGGAGTGAGATCTATGCTGTGGAGTGTGCTCTGTGGAGTGTGCTCTGTGGAGTGTGCTCTGTTCTGTAGAGAATTCTGTAGAATGTGCTGTGGAGTGTCCTCTGTGCTTTGAGACATGCATTGTGCTATGAAAGCCCTCTGGAATCCAGATATGTACATATTTATAGATATTTACATACTTACAGACATGATGAATACTGTTTTAAGTCACTCTGTAGTCAGAACTGTCATTGATCATGTTCAGAGTATTGATACAGGCACAGTTAATACAATTCAAACTCTCTCACATCTTTGAAGATGTTTTTGTTTACCATTGAAAATATGAGCCTGACAAATATAGTGCATCACTTTAGAGGAGGTGGTGTGTGTGTGTGTGTGTGGTGTGTCATGGCAGATGGTTGCACAGCACCTGCAGACCAACTGCATCACAGTCACAGCTTACAGACACAAACATATGCACACACCCACAGACACACACGTGGCCTCAGTAAAGCGGATCATGTGTTAGTGTAGGTCTAGAGTCTGCAGGGCTATGTGTTAGTGTAGGCCTAGAGTCTGCAGGATCATGTGTTAGTGTAGGCCTAGAGTCTGTAGGATCATGTGCTAGTGTAGGTCTAGATTCTGCAGGATCATGTGTTAGTGTAGGTCTAGAGTCTGCAGGATCATGTGTTAGTGTAGGCCTAGAGTCTGTAGGATCATGTGCTAGGGTAGGCCTAGCGTCTGTAGGATCATGTGCTAGGGTAGGCCTAGATTCTGCAGGATCATGTGCTAGTGTAGGTCTAGATTCTGCAGGATCATGTGCTAGTGTAGGTCTAGAGTCTGCAGGATCATGTGTTAGTGTAGGTCTAGGCCTCATCCTTCGTTCTTTGCTCTTCATGAACTTTATCACATTGCTGAAATGTTTTCCATCATTTCTGTCAAACATATATCAAACATTCTACTATACAAGCAAATACTACTGTGATATACTATTGCACACTACAAAGACCAGATTACGTATTTGGTTAATCAACAGTCTGCATGAGCACACGCTGGCCTGGGGTCTTTCATTCCTTGTCAGACAGGAGACCCTGTTTTTCACATTCCACACCATCATACACCATGTTTTACATTCTACATCACCTACAAAAACAATATTCCACATTCAATACCACCTTCAGCATATAAAATCATGTGCCAAGACCCTATATCAGTTTGATCTTGAAACTGAAAGGATTAAAATAGCAAGAAGATTAAATGATAAAGTGTGATGTTATATATTCCTTAAATCGATGATTATGATGTCAGTGCAAAGACACCTGGAGCTGTAGCTACAGACGCAAAAGCTGATGTGTATCCAAGCAAATGTGAATGCTTCATGCACCTTACACAGTGCTCGGCCGAAATGCCATTCCTCACGTTAGTGAACACACGGTGGAGCTGCGCGTGTTTGCGAGGGTGCAGTGGTGCAAGGATGTCAGTGGCAGAATGAAAACAATGGCTAACTGCACCTGACAGGAAGTGGAGGAAGAGTCCCAGGGTTTACACCATAGTGTGGACAGAGCTTTATGAAACATGGTGTGAATGTTTATCCATACATTGAGTTACTGTAGTAGCTGAAAGTACGAGGGCTCAAATGTCTGAAAATGAAAGCGTTTTACCACTTCTACCCATCTTGGTCATGTACTACAACCAACCAGCCATGGAGCTCAATGGCTCAGCTCAGACAGGGACTCAGTAATGTTCAGGAAGGAGGTGCATAGTATCAGTAACCAGCTTGGAGCCAGTTTACTCAGCCAAGCAGGCAAAATGAAACCAACCCATTTCACACTCCAAATTAGCATGTTTGCAAACATGAATAGGTCTTACTAGTTATTAGCCCTAACTCCCTGTTAAATGCTGCTAGAGTGCAGCTGGATGTTGCACAATTCTCATTTATAGCATTTGGCCAACTTATCCAAAACGCCTGTGACTAGAAGCATTTTGAGCAACTGAGGATTAAGGGTCCTGCTCAGGGGCCCAACAGTGGCAACTTGGCGGTGGTGTTAAAGTTTAGTCTCTGATGAAGTAGCAGCCCCCAGTAACTGACCAAGAATGCCTTAATCATGTGATCCCGAGAGCCACTTCCCTGACCAGGTGCCATCTTGGTCCAGTGGCACATGAACATCAGCAAACTGCCCCAGCCAGTTTGCACTCAAACCCCAGGTTAGAGGCTCTCTAGTACTTCTCAAAATGGCTTCAGCTACAGTTCCTGACCAGCAAGAGCATGCAGTAATGGTCTGAATTTAAATTCCAGCCACAAAGCAGATAAGGCATGGGACATTGAACAGCCCTTTTGTTAATCCCCGTCAAGCTCAAAATCAAGACAAACTCAGATAAGAGGTTTCCCTTTATTTGCATATCAAAACCATGAATGCCAAGATTTAAACTTACAACAAAAACCCCACAGAAACACCTTGGATGAAACACTGCACAAGCTTCACCAGTCAAACCCCATCAGGCCCAAAAAGAACATGGTCTCTGGGGTTACTTTGCCCCTCCCCCTTACCAGCTGAAGCTGAAATGAAACTATTTCTCACCACTTCCCCTGTACAAACCACTCCCCTGGCCATCTTTTGCACTGCTTATTAAAGAGGAAAAACAAAACAAAAAACAAAAAAAAGGATGTACAGAGCGCAGATACATGGGCTGGAGAGTCACTCCGTTTCATCACAATGGAAGTTTGGGTTGAGCAGTTTTCCCCTCCCCATTAGAAAATTACAGCTAGAAGGTGAAAAAGGTGGTTTTAAATGTGCAGTGCACAGGAGTCTTGTCCTTCATGAGCTTGACTGCTTCTCCTGTTCAATGGCTGGAAGGAAACAATATAGCATTAGTACAAGTTACACAAAGCTTGAAGTCCATGTATTTACCAGCCCACGTCATAGGCCCAACAGCATGTTAAAGGAAGCCTTACTTTCTTTTGATGGCAGTGGATTTTTCTCCTGAGTTTCCGTCTTCTTCAGCTTGCTCTTGTCAAAGCTGGTGACTTCTTCCAGGTTGGGTTTGTCAGACATGTTTGTAGTTGGTCTAAAGTGACAGACACGTTCCATTACTGAACCTGGTTTCTTTCCTATATACATAGGATAATCAACTCGAGCCAATAGGGAATTTATAGTTCACAGTTTGGGTTCAAAACGGTTTGACGAAGCCATCAAGAGGGAACAGAAGAAATACCGAGCTACGCTTAAGTTTTATAACGAGGCCCATATTTATGATGAGATGAAACGAGAGAACTAGTCGATATTGGCGATGCCAAGCACTGCGACGAAGCAGTCTACTGTCGCCCGCTCTTAGTGAACCAACCCTTCGTTATAAACCCCTCTTACATACATCTTCCTGATGATTAAGAGGTGGACCGCCTCCTTTGGTCACTGCGACATTTAAGAAGCCCAAGATGTCCAACATTTCAAGCACGCAACATTAAGCTTTACGAAGTACCAGACGCTGCGGAGCGTCTCGGACGCGCCTACGAACAAAGGCGTGTAGCTCAGTTTCTGTGTGCGCGACTCTGAGCAAGTGACAGCATCGCTCACAGCCCACGGCCAGCACCAGGGCAGATGCACTTAATAAAGACTCGGCAACAAACTTTAAACGGAAGTATTACTTTAAAGGCATTTTGAGTGGAAGAAACGAGCAAAACGAAATTGAGATTAAAAACACGACGGATTTCGTAACGCAAAGCCCCACAGTGCTTCATATACTACAAGCGGCATGCCAGGAAAACACTTTTCGTACTTACCTTTCAGAGAAGTGACGACAATACCGTGTCCAGCCGATTCCGCGGTGTGAAAGGAGAGGGTTCAAAACGACAATATATACAGCTCAGTATGCAAATTTGACAGGTGACGTCACTCCGCTGATTTATAAAAAATTGCCATTTAAGTTCTCACGTGAAAGCTGGACGCAACACACAACAAATGCTAATTCACTTAGCATTGCTCTTGTCATTTGGATGACTTCTAAATGGAAGTCATTTAGAAGGGATTCGCTTTTTGAACGTTTTAAGCACAAAAGGATTCAACGTCATCACTGTATGATACATTTCGGCCAACACCCTCTGAACGATGTGGACGTTGAACTGTGTAACAGCGGCACCTTGCGTTCAATGTTGATATTGAGAATTGGTTTGTTCTTGTACGTAGGAACACACTAGGTAGGGAAATGACCGTAGTCTATATACTAATAAATGACCGTAGTCTGTATACTGATAAATGACCGTAGTCTGTATACTGATAA
>JAOXYF010000024.1:128295-147470 GCA_028565775.1 Sternarchorhynchus goeldii
AACTGATACCTGGTCTTAAACTGATACCTGGTCTTAAACTGTTACCTGGTCTTAAACTGATACCTGGTCTTAAACTGATACCTGGTCTTAAACTGTTACCTGGTCTTAAACTGATACCTGGTCTTAAACTGTTACCTGGTCTTAAACTGATACCTGGTCTTAAACTGATACCTGGTCTTAAACTGATACTTTGTTTTCTATCACCAGAGGTGGTTACAGGATAGAGACGGTTTTCTGAAAGATACAGAAGCTTCAGATTAGAAAATTTTTTAAATACATCTGTTTTGGCACGCACAATAAAATTGATCCCCAAATTCAACACTGTCAGATTTTGTAACTTATATAGAGGTGTCAGTGTATCAGTGTCAATTTCTTTGAAAACCAACCCTTGAATGTGCAGAGCCCTAAGAGAGGACAGGTTTGCAAAAGTGGGTGCAAGTCTCACAGTGTCGGGGTAAGCTTTAAGAGCATAATTAAAGGAGAGATCAAGCATTTTCAGCAGTGGAAGACTCATCAGAAATCCACCATTCTCAATGGCTTGACTCAAAAAATTAAAAGAAAGAAAAAGTTTACGGAGATTTGAGAGGTTCTTGAACCAAGCTGTCTTCATGTAGGAAATGGAATTTCCAGCAAGGTGCAGTAATTCAAGGCGTCTAAGCGAGTCAAAAGCTTTGTCATGAATCTCGATGGAACGGTTGGGGCAGGGAGTGCAGGGGTATGGAGCATTATGACAGCGAGGACAGTTGCCCTGGATTTTAAGAACAGTCAGATTCTGAAGTTCTTTGAAGTCGTCCTCCCCAATGTATGCTATGCTGTTTGAAGCCAGGTCAAGCGTTTGAATGGACACAGGCAAGTACCTGGGGATGTGGCTTAGGTTATTGTATGACAAAATCAGATGTTTTAAATTGGCAAAGGCTGAGAATGTTCCATTTTCAATCTCAAAAACTCTCAAACAAGAATTCCAGTAATAGCAGTTTCTTGACAAATAAAGATGTGTTACATTTGTCACATGTGAGAAGCTAGTAGTATTTAATGAAATTATTTTGTTTTCTATCAATTTTAGTTCTTTCAGGGATTTTGGAAGTTGGTTAGGTATAAATCTCAGACCAACTCCATTTAATTGCAACCTCTGCAGATTTGTCAAATTTGCAAACGCTCCAGGAACAATATTTACTTCATATTGTTGGTTTAGCCAGTTGAGATTGAGGTCAGTCAGCTTGTGTAGGTCTTTCAGTGCTTCAGTGGTCAGGTTTTTGATTCTGTTCTCAGAGAGGTCAAGACTGGTAGTATTCGTGAAAACTACAGGCACATCTCTCAGCCTGCGACCACGGCAGTTAAACACAACGGTCTTTTCAGTGGTGTTTTCATGGACATCACAGGGTTGGGTCCTCAGAAATCTTTCATTCAGTTTGCATGAAGCTGGACTGATCAGAAATGCCACCATCATCCAGCATGGTATCTTAAGCCAGCATGTAACACAGTTCTGTAAGAGTATGCATTACAGAACAGTTGAACTATGTACTTAAATTAAACATGTAAAAATTAAATAAATACACAAGTCCATTTAAATATCTAAAGGGTTAGATAATCTGACCAAATAAACAGGCACAGAATCTGCTTCCTCTCTACTGACTGAAAGTGATATTGCTTTAGACATTAAAAAACTTTTACTTTATATCTTAGTGTTTAATCAGTCCATATGAAAATGATATTTAATTTTCTCCAACATACATTGCAAGCATTCAAATGTGTAAATCCATGTAAAGAACTGACATTTTAAGTAACACTTCCTTACCATGTTAGTTATATTCCATGGAACTCACTCGAAAAACAAATGCTGCAGAGTTTCACAGAGAGGCTCAGTGAAAAGAGAAGAAGGTCCTCCTCTAAATGCCAAGGGCTCCTCCTGTGTTTAGATACTCTGCTACTAAGGGTTGTTAGCATCTGGTAATTCACATGCTAATCTACAGTATAAAGTTCCGTTTCCCTTACAAAACCATATAATTCAGAAAACATTGTTGGTTGGTTTGTCTGGATGTTTTAGACTGTGATTAGAGAACATTGACAGTAAAACAAACAAAAGTTTTATTTTTGTACCTCTAAACGTTTTAGCACAAAGAGGAAGTGGTGTTGACTCACTTCCTTTTTATGGACTTTGTCACATGAAACTACAAATTGATTTCCCAGTAGTGAATTAGTAGTGACAATTTCACAGATAAAATTTCATAGGCTTTTATTTCATAAATGAAATGGACATAACAAAGTTAACTTTGCACTAATTTTCATTGTATACATATTAGTTTAAAAACTGAACATTAGAGACTAGAGGACATTTGAAATCACATAATAATACTCATTATACACAATTACCAATCTGCACATTGCTCTCAGTGTCACATCATTCAGTAAAACTGAAATAATTTAATGCAGATGAGAAAAAAGTCCCAAATGTGTTCAGCTGAGAAATCATTTTTCTATTTCTATCCTAGCAATAGAATAAAAATATTAAAATACTGACAAAGAGAAATTATATGCTTATATTCTTTTTTAAAAAAAATCTGTAAAACCTAACCAGTAAAGTTTGTAAGCTTTTATGCAAAATAAGATTCAGCTTATGCAATTGTGAGAACTTATTTCTTCACATGTACCATCAAAATAATAATAAAATCAGACTTCTTAGGAAAGATTCACTATTAGTAAATGGGACATTTAGAGATATTTGCATATACTAGAAAACAAAGCTGGTGTCCGTTTAGATTACAGAGACTCTTGGAATAGTTTGTTGTAGTGCTGCTGGCTTTCTGATGCCATCACACTCCTGAGGCAGAACCAGAAGAACTGCTGTGCTTGAGGGTTCTGTGGCCATTCCAGCACGGAACGTTTATAAAGACGCTTTCTGAGTCTCAGATATTTAGAGTGACATAAGGAAAACTTCTCCAGAAAAATCAGGATGATGACATCATTTTTTTCATCCACAAGCCTCTGGTGGGCCAGGTAGAAGGCTGTCTTGAAGTGCCCGCTTCGGATGAAGTGCCAAGTAAGAACGAACACTGTGCGCTTGCTGAGCTGGATGCTCTGAGAGAGGTTCTCAATGAGGGGGCAGCCGGGGACCCAGTCGCGTTCCTGGAGGCAGAGCTGGAGCCGGGGTTCTCCCACATCCTCCAGCTGAACACGGAGCTCCTGCAAGACCCAGTCGCTCACTGCTGGGTTAGAGGTATCATAGACTATGAAAGCATCGTAGGCTGTGCTGTCTGAGAGGAGACGCCTGTAGCCCTTGAGTTTGGCAAGGCAGAAGTGGTAGATGTACCATACGTCCCAGAGGAAGAGATGGCTGGAGATGGCCAGCGTGACAATACTCAGGATCAGGGTGGTTGTCACGATGCTGAGGATGATGGATAATGAGCTGTGCTGGCAGGCCTGAATATTCAGAAAAATCACACTCTGACCCCGCTGAGCACCCGGTGAAGCACAGTTCACGTCAGTGGCCAGCAGGGGGATGTGCACAGATGTGCGATTGATCCACCTAACAAACCATGTTGCATTGCAAGAGCACACAAACCTGTTGTTGTTTAAGATGAGAGAGTGCAGCTGATTTATGACATCTTCTGGGAAGCTTGATGCTTCAATGTACCTGATTTGATTAAAGCTCAGATCCAAGTTTTTCAGATTAAATGCATCTTGGAGGAAATTAGGACTAAGCTTTTGAATTTGATTTTTGCTCAGGACAAGTGTCACTATGGAATCAGAACAGCTGGAAAGCTTTGCAGGCACAGTTGATAAGTGGTTACTACTAAGGTCCAAAAACTCCAATTTTTTAAGAATTTTAAGACCTTCCCAGTAAAATGATTTAAATTTGTTATTTGTAATGTTTAATTGTATAAGTGTTTCTGGCAGACCTTGGAATACCTGCTTGGGAATGAAGTTTAGATTATTATGGGAGATGTCAAGGGCCTTTAAGACCATTAAGTTTTTGAAGTAGTTAATATATCTGGTATCTCCATCTCTCCAAAGCATATCAAGACGGTTGCCCTTAAACTCCAAATGTTCTAGAGAAACACTCTTCATCTCTGTGTTAGTGGATGTTGATATTTGATTATGGTTCATTATTAACTTGGTTAGTTTGGTAAGATTCTTAGTAAAATTTAGCATGTGGGTTAAACCCTCAGCTTCAAAGTAATGATCGTTGTGACTGATGTCTAGAACAATTAAATTACTTAATTCCTGAAAAGCTGAGGAGAACATCAAATCAAGTCGATTATGGGAAAAGTCAAGATATTGCAGATTTTTGAGATGAACAAATTCAGAGCCATTTAAGGCTTGGCTCATAGCATTTCCTGATAGATTTAGACACCTAAGTTCATGAAGGTTTAAAAATCGGGAATGTAAAAAAAATATGTTATTTCTGCTAATATCCAAAGTTTTTCCAAAAGAACTACATTCAGAGTTGAAAGGACTCAAAATTCCAAGTTCCTTATCCTTATTTTTGCAGCTGCGTGCATATTCGTCATATCTGAAATAGTGAATCTCTCTCACTTCTCCACTCCGGTACTGGGCACCACGCGACATTGGGGAAGTGCTCTGCTGTCTGGAAGAACCATGTGCTTGAGCCACTGCAGGTATAGACTCGTCCTCTGAAGGAGAGGAAATTTTGTTGTCTGATAAGTTGATAATATGGAAACTTTTCAGTTTTGTAAGGATGCTTAAGTTAGTTATTTTTATGAAGTTTGTGCCAAGATCAATCATCTCCAGTTTATCCAAAAAAGTCAAAGGGTGAATATCTTGCTGTGTGAGCTCTTGAAACACAAAGCCTCGGATTCTCAGGATTTTAAGATACTTAAGTTCTGAGAAAGTGTGAGAAAGGTTTAGCGAGGAAGGGTACCTCTGGAGCTCATAATTAAAAGAGAGATCTAGTTCTTCTAGCAAAGGCACTGAAAGTGGAAAAGAGGTGTGTGTTATTTCTTTTGCCAAGAAATTACTTGAGAGGTCTAACACTTGAAGATTTCTGCAGCCCTGAAACCACTGTTGTCGCACTGTAGTGAGAGAGTTACTGTGGAGTCGCATAATTTTTAGTTTTGTCAAATTCTGAAAGGAGCTGTCATGAATCTTCAGTGGTGCATTGTTAGGGCAGGGAGTGCATGGAAAAGGTGCATTGTAGCAGCGAGGACAGTTCCCGCTCAAATCAAGGATCTCTAATTCAGTCAAGTTCTGAAAATGTTCCCCAGTAACCATTTGTATATTATTATTGTACAAATACAGTTCCTTAATACTTGAAGGCAGCCTTGATGGTACATTTGACAAATTGTTTGACTTAAGCGAAAGCAACACCAGTTTGTCAAGCTGCAAAAAACCATCCTCCTCAACGTAATATGATCTGTTGCAGGGGTTTCGGAAATAACAGTTCTGACCTAAGTAGAGGTACTGTATGTTAGGAATCTCTGTGAGATTTTCCTTCAGAATTGAGGAAATGCTATTGACCTCAAGGCTTAGAAGCACAACATTTGGTGGGAGTCCTTTAGGTATGCTGGAGAGTTGATTTCCGTCCAGGTAGAGAGATTTCAAATTCTTGAGTTCCCAAAAGCTGCCATTATCAAGTGTCACACTTTGAGTGCACATATGATCCTTTGGGCCAATTTTGATAGGTACACAGTTGCAGCGCATATCAATCTCAGTGATATCGTTCAGGCCTTGGAAAGAGGTATTTTGGATGTAAGGGATGTGGTTGATGGTGAGGGTCAGGTTGGTGGCATTAGAAGGGATCCCAGTTGGAATCTTGGTCAGTGCTCTGCTGCTACAGTCCACCTTGACCTCGGCTCCATTAGCTAACAAAACATCACATGGTAGGCTTTTGGGATACCATTCATCTTCCAACCACACATTTGGGCAGAAAAGTGCAAGGCCAGTGATTAAAACAAATGTCCTCCTTGTCATCTAAGAGATGGGGGCAATTTCTGTATTAATCACAATGCGATCATAATTTTATAATAAACTGAAACTTCAGTCATCTAACATGTTTACATAGACCAACTTACAACTTACTATCATTTACACATTTATGAGGGACAAGGCAAAATCCCTGATGTTAAATAAACAGATGGACACAAAAAAACAAATTGTATGAGTCAGTTCACCACTGCAGCTGTTAATTCAATGCTAGGGATTTTGCTCTGCTGGGGATTTTGTCTGAGCTGATCTATAAGAGAGAAGATCTTATTCCAAATGAAACAGAAATCTACTCACCATTGTCTGTACTTGAGTCTGGGATAGAATCCAAAAGATTATTTTATGTTTTCCAAAACCTTGCAGAGTGAAACATTGGTAAACTGTACTACATTCAGAGACACGTTTCTGACCAGACAAAGCCTGATATTGTTTTGCATGTTACACATGATGTTCATGACCATATACACACAAAACCATAAACACAAGTGAAAGGGGTTATATTTAACTAGGGTTACTTCCTCATTATTTAACAATCTACATGCAAGTTCAGTTCTGATTCAGAAAGATGAACCTGATGGATAAATTTCTCATAAAATTGTAACAGAAAAGATCTAAAATTCAGTGAGAAGTAACATTCAATAAATGAGACTTTAATGAGTGAAATGAAACATTGCAGAGTCCAAATAATGTATCTCAGTTATTAACCTCAGTGGATTTTAGATGCATCTAAAATGCCCTTTTTATTAAATATTGCTATATCATGATGTGTTTCACGAACAAAAGAAGCAGATTTAGTTTTCATTTGCTTTCAATTTATGAAGTTCATCCTAGTGAGGGTAAAAGTATCTTAGTGTTATGCTTGAGTAGACACTGGTTTGATTTCCACATAAACGAAAACAAACCCTCAGCAGGGAGAAACATTTCTTTAACATCTGTATCACTGGGGACTCCCCACTAACTCATGATTATTGTCACGTGGCGCCGGCCACCCAGGCCTAGTGCCACTCCCCCTTCTACGTGACAGTCATCACTTCTGGGCACAGGTGCAGTATCATCTACACCTGTGCCCAGTTACCACTAACCATCTCTCCTCTGTATATAAGCCTACAGGTCCTGCCGTACCATCGCTGCACATTCGCTTGCCTTTGAAGGACTGAGTCGCTGCCTTTGCTGAAGCCAAGCCACACCAGCCACTGCAAGCTTCGCCTTTTGTTTGCTAGCAGCTAGCTTTGCTAACCGCTAACCTAGCTAGCTACAGCCTTATGCTGTTTGCTTTTCTGTTTTGCTCTGTGAATCACTGCTTGTCTGCACAGTTAATAAATAACTACATTCACTGCCGCCATCACAATTATCAGTCTTGTGTTTCATAGCATTTAGATTTTGTTAATATTGCTCAAAAATGGGTTCTTATCAGTTGTGATTAAAAAGGTTTTTATAAGACTTCTATAATCCTATGTCATATATAAGATATATAAAAGATCAAATAAAATTACTATGTAAGTTCAAATAATGACATTACAAGATTAAGATAATAGCTTAAATATTTATTACACATGATAATTCAAACAAACCACATTTAGTTTAGGATGTAAGGTATTCATAAAAGGTTACTTCTGAACCATATGTAAAAGATATTTTTACAGTGAATTAGTGAAGTTGTCTGAAAAATGTTTTGTAATGTTTTAAATTTGTCCTATGATTCTAAAGTAATCAGGTTTTATACATAAATGACCAGGCAAATCAGCTGTAATAGTACTACAACAGTTCAAATAGACATTTATAATATAACCATAAGAATGCATCTACCAAGGGTTATGAATTAGATTTGTTTTAAAAATTCTATGTATTGTAGAATTTTTCTTTATTTTACATCTTACACAAAATATACAGGCATGAATTATTAAAGCAGTCAACACTGGGTAAATTACCTTGATTACACTGATCACCACCAGGTGGTCAGATATAGTTTACATATGGCTTTGAAGTAGCTAAAACTCAGCTATGTTCTTTTTTCCCAAATGGTTTCAAAAAGTATGTGGTCATGACCACAGTCAGATGTCTGCAGATTATATGGCAACATGATGTGTTAAATGTAAAGATGCTTTGGTCACTGGACTGTGCAGCCTCAGGTTTAGCCCAACAGGTTTGTGCAAGCAAGTCACTACCTGATTCACAGATCTCCATTTTATGCACTGCAATGATGCTCAAGACATGAGAGACAAGTTGCATCATCTCCACACCTGCTCAGGTATGGCTGAGCATTAGGGTTAGGGTTAGGGAGACATATGAGACGAGTTAGGGTTAGGGAGACGTATGAGACGAGTTAGGGTTAGGGAGACGTATGAGACGAGTTAGGGTTAGGGAGACGTATGAGACGAATTAGGGTTAGGGAGACATATGAGACGAGTTAGGGTTAGGGAGACGTATGAGTCGAGTTAGGGTTAGGGAGACGTATGAGACGAGTTAGGGTTAGGGAGACGTATGAGAGATGAGTTAGGGTTAGGGAGACGTATGAGAGATGAGTTGCATCATCTGCACACCTGCTCAGGTGTGGCTGAGCACGCAGCTGTTGTCAGTTTCAAACAGTAACAGCAAAGTTGGTGAAAATTAGTATTGTCAGAATTCCACAGTTATGACTGGGCCAGTCCACAGTTTAACATATTTTCACATTTTGGCAAAGTTATTCATTGCTGTTGGTAACAAAACAGAAGCCCGTTTTTACTGCTATAAGACAGAGATTGGCAGCTAAGCATCGTGCTCGGCTCCTTCGTCCTCTGCTCATTTGAGCTCTGCTCCTTCGTGCTCTGCTCATTTGAGCTCTGCTCCTTCGTCCTCTGCTCATTTGAGCTCTGCTCCTTCATGCCCTGCTCCTTCGTGCTCTGCTCCTTCGTGCTCTGCTCATTTGTCTGTTTGCTGTGGTTTTGGTTCTTTCTGAAAGTCCAAAGCTCCCTGAGCCAAAAATGTTTGTCCATGGAAAGTCCATCCTAGTGTTTCTGACCTAGTCATGAAAATGTGGGAACATTCATGAGAAGAACCAGGACCTCTGGTTTGGCACATCAGATGCCATGTTGAGTTGTTAGAACTTGTACTGAGTGCAGAACACTCTTCAGTTTCAGATCCCTCTTCAACACGCTATACTGTGGTAGTGAAAACAGATTAGAATTAGATTATTAGAACAAACAAAATATTACTAGTCACAAAGAAAAGTGCAGAGCATCCAGTTCTATTCTGAAACTGCTGAAAGAGCTATTAATAGGTTCAGCCATTCATTGAGTTAATTTAAAAGAGATATTAATAGGTACTATCATTTACTGTGTTAGGGTTAGGGTGTTAGGGAGTTAGGGTTAGGGTGCTAGTGTTAGGGTTATTGCTTTAACATTTAGGTTTCTTCATACAAATAAAAAATATATCTATTGAAAAATAGATATAAAAATGTTTTTTTCTCCTAACTGAAATATTTTAATATAAAAAATTTATTTAGAATATTCAAATTAGTTATATTTACAATGACATTAATAGCAGTTTAATCATTGTTAAGGTATTAATAGACAAACGTGTTTATATCTAACCCTATTTAAATAATGTATATGTATGTATTTAAATAAGATCCAGCAAACCAATTTTGCGCTAAAACAAAAGTAATATTTTATAAAGCTGGTAAACATGACGAGAATTAAGAAGAAAAGGAACTTGGTAACATATCAGTTATATATCAGTAACATATCAGTTACAATGATCAACTGTAAAAGTAAACTTGTTTAAATGATCCACTGTAAACCTAAGCTCAATTAAATGATCCACTGTAAACCTAAGCTTGTTTAAATGATCCACTGTAAAATATGCTCATTTAAATGTAAGGAGATGGTATGGATAAGAATAAGAGCATTAAGTATTCCATCAGCTTGCTCAACTATCTCAGACGTTTGTTCAGCAATGAGCAATTTTGATGTACAGATAATCTCAACCTGAATCTCAGTATACTACTGCCTACATTTATATACATTAAATGTCTTTTATATGTAAGTAAAATGTTTTATATAACCTGAGCTTTCCATCTGTCACCACTGCAACCCTGTATATTTTAAAAATGAAGTTGGGATTATCTGTGAAGTACCTGTAGTCTCCCTAATCCTGGGCATCCTTTGACCTGCTTCACGCCCTGAAGAGGCTGGTGACTCTGAGCTTGGTGACGCATGGTGCACCTTCTGATGCATGGTTTTATTGTGCAGGCCTGGACCACAGCCTTTCTCCTCTCCACTCGAGCAGCTGAGACCCTTCAGGGAGGTCTCTGAGAGTGAGTGGAGCTTGTCAGCGGCACAGAGCGGCGAGTCCATGGGCGTCACGCAGCTGCTTCCACCTGTGCAGCACCCTGCATCAATGGATGAGCACTGGGAACTCTGCAGGGAGTGGACCCCTTCACTCTGCAGTGAAGACATCCTCTTGGTCAAATGGTATTCATATAAGCGTGGTATTTCTCTGTCGATTGGAGGTACCTTCGTTTGCTGGTGTTCACTGGGAACTTGCTCGATCATGTATGTGCTTTCTGCAGGGGAACGAATATTCATGTCCATCACAGCTCCTCTGTGTTTTCCTCCTAAGCTATAGTCACTTGAGTCCAGTTTGTTGCTCTTTTGTGGTGTTCTCTCCACATGTGAGATGTTGTTATCACTGGGCATCTTGGAGTAAATGAGCTCCTCGGGTTTGCTCTCCAGAATCTGTTGTGATTGTGAAATCTTCTCCTTAAATGGAAACAACATTCTGTCTAGCTCAAAAGGACCTGAGTGAAGATGTTCCCTCAAATTAAAGCTGTTGCATCTCCCAACATCTTCCAGCACATGAAAACCTGTGCTGTTCTTGTGCCGCGGTGGATTTTCTCTGCCAGATACCACCATGCTTTCCGCCACCTCAGTCTTTCCTTGCCTTTTCCCCTCTGCAGCATCCATTTGCATGTGGCTGAAGTACTGTGTGAGTGATTTGGTCTCCATGGCTTCAGGCTCCATCTCCAGGAGCTCTGAGTGAAGTGTCTGAGAAGGAGGTGCTGTTTTGGACCGACGGTCCTCTTCCTGATTTCTGGACACGGCCCTCACATCACGAGCAGTTAAACGGAACTCAGTCTTCTCTTCAGAGAGGGTTGGATGCGCTTCAGCTGCAGCTACGAACATTTTCAGGGGGTTCTGAGCTGCTGGCAGCTCTGAGCTTTCTGTCATTTCAGAGGAATTAGTCTCATTCCCAGAATCTGAAGCAGATTCTGGACTAAAAGAGCGAGATATTTCTACACCTGTGTGCCACAGAAAGAGAAAAAGTTTAGTGGTAAAACCATACAACTTGTCTCGTGCATATTTTAAAATTGTTTATTTGTACAAAACTTGACTATGAAACCAACAAATGTGATTACAACATAGATAATGAAATGAATAAACAAAACAAGACAAAATCCTAAAACAAAATAATGGAGTTTACACTTATGAGTTAGTGAACAAAAAAGATTCACACACAATACAGAAACAAGGAAAACTTGGGATGTGACAGAAGGAGGGTGAACACCAGCCAGTGCCTGGAGGACACTGCACTGTGCAATGTCAATGAATAAATGTTACGATAGAATAAGAACCTGAACTATTGTCTGACTGTGGGTGAACCTGCTCTTCAGAGGCAGCCAGGGCCTCCAGTGCCTGCAGGGTGGACACAACGGCGTGGTCCAGCCCCTTCCCTGTGACCCTGCTGGAGTGCGTTGGCACGGCATCGATCAGTGACACGGGGACGTCGCTCTTCCCACTCGCATGCGCCCCCTGGCGTTCGTCTTCATCAGAGCTGTCCCTGAACCCTGGTGGAGGGGCCGCTATGGCCAGGTTTAGCGACTGCAACAGGTCGTCATTGTCTTCCTCGTCGTCGCCCTCTGGTGGTGGAGGAAGGGAGGTCAGGTCAATTATATCATCACTAGATTCGGAGAGGAGGAGCGAAACGGCACTGTCCCTTGACTCTCCAGGCATCATTACATCCTCCTCACAGCTGATGTCGTCATCATCCTCTGCGTCATCGGTCATTTCAGCATAGCAGATGTCATGTAGCAGCGGTTCATCGATTCCCTCTGTGCTGCTGAAGACTTTACTGTCACCATAGACCATGTGGGAGGTGTACTGGAAGCCATCGAAGCCATGCTCACGCAGCACTTGGCCTGGGTCCTCCAGCAGTCTCTGGTAGCCCAGGGTCTGGGGATTCATGCTGTCTGGTGATGTGTCTCCGAATATGAAAGACACCTTGGCACTGCGGGGTGAGTGATGGCCCTGCCCTCTGGACCCTCCGAGGAAGGTTTGGCCAACCCTACTCGCCTGCTCAGACTTTCCACCCATGAGAAGGGTGTGCTGGGATTGGTGGAGCTCGGTGATGTAGACGGGGTTGATGTCCCCATCCCGCCTCCTGCCGATGGTATATTCTGCACTGGGGTCGCAGGGCCTGCCACCATGTTCCTCACATGTACCACACGAACCACAGTTCCACTCGAGCGCTGGGTACCCAGGCTTATCACGAAACTCGTAGCCTAAGACAAACAAGCAGCACAGAGTTCAAGCTGTAACCACAGGGCAGCACCAGAAACACCTGGTTAAACACCCTTAAACACCAGCACCATAAACACCCTTAAAGTGATCTTAGAATGGAGGCAAGACCTGTACCGGTGCTGCTGTTCGCCATGTTGAAGATGGAGCGGCGGGAGTCCACCAGCAATCTGTAGTAACCCGCAGTCAAACACGCCAGATTCATGGCATCAGTGGACTCCATTATAAGAGTTATGGGCTAAGAAAACAATAAAGCATTTAATAACATTATTGTTTATTTTTATTTAGGGTTTATTTGTTTATTAATTAAACAAATAAAGAAGGTAAATCAAGTTGAAACATGATATTTTCTAAGTCACCTGAATATATTTAGTAAATTATATTTAGTAAATTATAAGTATTCTGATTGGAGCCCAAAGTAAACCTTTATCCTCGTATAGATATTTGGAGATCAAAAGAAAGTTTTGGAGAAATTTAAAACAAATTTAAAACAAATCCCAGTAAGCTTGCTTCTTTTTAGGAACAACCTGTGCTTCTCATTTAAAAGCAGAAAATAAATGGCTAAACATTTAGCAACCTAACCTTAACCCTAGCAACCTAACCCTAACCTTAACCCTAGCATGCTAACCCTAAACTTAACCCTAACCCTAACCTTAACCCTAGCCATAGTTTATGAAACCACATTACTTCTGCAGAAATGTGTCAGTCTCTCGCAGTGTTCTCTAGCTTCCTGTGGCAACTACTCTCTCACTTATTACTGTACCGATCTGAAAAGGGGCGGGTCATCTCTAGCCTTGATGAGGGGGCAGTCTAATCTACTAATGACCCCCCTACTTTTACAGGAACAATCCCTTAACATTTCCAATTTTATGACAGTTGTGTGGATCTTCTCACATATGAGATCATATATATGAGCTTGCACTAGAAACCAGTTTATTCTTCAGAGTGATGTTTCAGGTCCTTGTAGCTAGTTGAAGACCCTAACCCTAAGTCCTGACAGCCCAGTGTCATGACTCCTCTCATGGACCTTACACATCTGAAATTAATCTAGAAGAAGTTGAAGTTGTCTCTTCATATTACTCAGTTCATCCATCCACCTTTACATCCAGCACATGGAGCTCCACCCGGACGCTCCTCTCCTCTTCTGTGTACATTTCAATGCGGTTCACATGACTGAAGTCTGCCAGCAAGGCGACCAGGTTGGTCTTGGTGTTGATGACATGGCTGATACCATGACGAGGCCCCACCAGCAGCGTCACCTCCGTACGCTTCTCCCCTTGCTAATGGCACAGAGAGACAGCACAACTCTGAGCCATTTTAGTTAGCAGGTTTTGGGATGCTTATCTATTAGTGATGTTTGTTCATTTTGAACTAGGGTTAACAAAAATGCTAAAAAAAAAAAAAAACTTTCATGTAGGCTTCAGTTTCTTTAACTCATTAATTCATATTCATTTTTTCCAAACTCTTTCATACGGAGTTCATGCAGAAAGGGTGTGGAGAGAGAAACACTCACAAGAAGTGTGGCCTTCAGCACCCTTCCACCGTAGAGCCGCAGGTCACTCAGGTGCTTCAGGTAGTACACCTTGGCCTGCAAGGCTGTCAGCTGTCAGGGAGAATTTACAAAGATCAGGATGAACAAAACACTGAATGTTGCAACATGATCTCATGAAGATCCCATGGATGACAAGAGGTGTTTATTAAAAAATACATCTATAGGAACACTAACCAGGTACTTGTCCTAATCTAAACAGTCAGGAAACTTCTATAAGAATTCTGTTTGTGTGAAATCTAGGCACACATTTCTTAACTTCATTCAATGCATTTCATGCAGTTATGAAGGGCTGAGTAAGTTTAAAGGATAACTCCTCCTTTGAGTGAGTTTAAGGGATAACTCCTCCTCTGAGTGAACTTAAGGGATAACTCCTCCTCTGAGTGAGTTTAAGGGATAACTCCTCCTCTGAGTGAACTTAAGGGATAACTCCTCCTTTGAGTGAGTTTAAGGGATAACTCCTCCTCTGAGTGAGATTAAGGGTTAAGAACTCCTCAGACCACCATCACAAAGCAGCAATGGTATCTGCTTGCCCTGTAAGCATAGCTGTGATTTCTTTGCTGACTTTGATGAATAACTTTCATTAAGAATAGTTTTCTTTCCTCTGAGGAGACTGCTAGGCTCCACCAGGGGGCAGACTGCACCATTTACAGGCATGTGGCCATGAGTCACAGCAGTTCAAGAATCTGTAAGCACAAGCTGCAGTACAGCCTGACGACCGCAGTAAGATGATTCACTTCAGATGCAACACCTTTCCTACTCAGCTCAGCTGCACAGAACTAGCCAATGATCTTCTTCCAAATATGAATACATATTCGGTACATTTGAGGCACATACTGAGGCACATGCTGAGGCAGAGAGCTTGCTAGAGACTACGCTATGGTACATGCAGCAGGTGTGTGTGTGTGTGTGTGTGTGTGTGTGTGTGTGTGAGCTGCTGTGTGCCAGCCTACCTTTTTCCCAGGAGGAACCAGGTTCTGGTTAGTTTTCAGAATGTGTGTGAGGGCCTTCTTGATATTTTTCTCTTTCATGCTGGATAATACTGCTGTGGGCAGGAAGAGGGCCAAACCCCACTCTTTCCTGCAGGCCAAGAGACAGGGAGAGAGAAGGAGTGAGAGACAGGGAGAGAGAAGGAGTGAGAGACAGGGAGAGAGAAGGAGTGAGGGAGAGAGAAGGAGTGAGAGACAGGGAGAGAGAAGGAATGAGAGACAGGGAGAGAGAAGGAGTGAGAGACAGGGAGAGAGAAGGAGTGAGAGAGCAGAAGAAGAAACTAAGATTTTGATACATTTCATCTACACTGTGTGCAGTGGAAGAGGGGACTAAGACAAAATCTTAATATGATTAATCTACACTGCATTGTAGGATATGAAGAATTAATTCCAAGTAGAGTCCTTTTTATATGCTGCTCTTCCTAATGGAGAGAATTCAGCTGATGTCATACTTTGTTTCAGCTCATCATACATACTCCAGCTCAACTGGTGCACCTTCATTCAATGCACCTTCATTCCATTATTCCAGTTCCACTGAGCTCCTCTTTACATACCTGTCTCTTCTACTTTTGAAGACTTTTAGAAGCATTTTTGAGGATTTTTTTAGATTGTCATTTCTCTCCCTGATTTCTTGTTTGCATTACTGAGTTATTTTCTCTGAAGAGATGTTTTCTGACCCTCAACTGTTTAAATGATGTCACTTCTCCACAATATAAAGTTCAAACATGTGTCTGTCTCATTTCCTACACAAGTGTGTGAGCTAAGAAGATTTACTGCTGAAGACTGAAAGTCAGACAACTGGATGGATCTCCAAGAAGAGAGCCAGTTCCCTTAGAGAGGCCTACTGCCCATATCCTTGCAATGTTTCTGTAATTATTCTGCTCACAATCTGTTAATTAATTTAGATTACTTAGAAAAACCAGCAGATCAGCAGCAAGTACTCAATCACGAACTGACAGATAAACAAATAAAGAACTGTGGAGGTTAGAGTGGGTTTGGTTGATGTCTTCAGCGATGGGTGGGATGTTGGTACTCACTCGATGTATTTGAGCGAGACCTTCTGTGTCTGCTTGGTGCTAATGGTGAGGATGTACATCTGGAGAGCAGCCAGGCGAAGTGCTGTGTCATATTTCAGCTCTGAACCGAAACGTTCCTGCACTACGTCTTTACAGCTCTACATACCATGAAACAAGGAAGGGGAGGGGGGGCGAGAGAAAGGGAGAGAGAGAGGGAGAGGGAGGGAGAGAGAGAGAAAGAGAGAGAGAGGGAGGGAGAGAGAGAGAGAGAGAGAGGTAGAGAGAGAGATAGAGTGAGAGAGGGAGAGAGAGAGAGAGGGAGAGAGGTAGATAGAGAGAGAGGGAGAGAGAGATATAGAGAAAGAGATAGAAAGAGTGAGAGAGGGAGGGAGATAGAGAGAGAGAGATAGAGAGAGTGAGAGAGATATAAGCAGGCAGCAAATAAATACAGTATGTAAACCCCCCACAATGCAACCATGTAAAACCACAGACCCCCACAATAAACAATAACAAAACACAATACTAATTAATAATACATGAACATAAGAGAAAGCAATGGGAGGCAGATCAAAGAAACGTTTACAGCCTTGTACCAGCAGAAGTGAGCTGTATTCAACTCAACACGTATGTTTAATCGTCCTTTGTTTCGTTAGTGTGATGTGTTGCATGTGTGTCTCGTTATCATCAGTGTATTTAAATGTGTGTTAGGCTCGTCTTAGTTGTGTGGTTAGTGTGCACTGTTAAATAAAAAATATATGTTAAAGCTAAGCATCCTGCTTCGCAACACCACAACACCAAAACATCACAACACCAAAACACCACAACACCAAAACATCACAACACCACAACACCAAAACACCAAAACATCACAACACCAAAACACCACAACACCAAAACACCACAACATCACAACACCACAACACCACAACACCAAAACACCAAAACACCACAACACCACAACACCAAAACATCACAACACCACAACACCAAAACACCACATCACAACACCACAACACCAAAACACCACAACACCAAAACATCACAACACCAAAACACCAAAACACCAAAACACCACAACATCACAACACCAAAACATCACAACACCACAACACCAAAACATCACAACATCACATCACAACACCATAACACCACAGCACCACAACCTTTTTAAAAAAAGTTTTTAAAAATCCCTTTTTCGTTTAAACCCTCTTTAGTTTAACCCTCTTTAGCTTAAACCCTCTTTAGTTTTTCTCTCCTCACAGAGAGATAGGAACAATGGGTGCTTCATGATTATATTGTCACAGAGCAAAAAAACATGCATGGTTGCTAAGATACAGAGAGCAGCTCAAGATTTCCATGGGGATGACGTTACTATTACTAGTATTACACATTCATATGCATATCTATACACCTGAATACTTCCACATTTATGCACTTGTGGCTCTTAATTAACTTGTTGTTTGCTGCTTTTATTAAATTGTTTAAAAATATATTCTATAGTATTTTGACTTCTATAGTGATGCTTTTATCTGTTGCATTTAAATGTAGTGTGTTATAAACAACATTTATTATTATTATTATTACTAGTATCATTATTATTATTACATGTATATGCACATCTATACATCTATACTCCTCCACATCTATACTCCTACACATCTGCATACTAAAGGAATTCATATATGGAATTTCTAACAATACCTACTCATATCACTGTAATTCCACTCAGTCAGTATTAAAGGGTCCCGTACCTGGACATAGAGGTACTCAAACGCCACAGGGTCCTGCCTGAGCAGATCCACTGGGTCCTTTGGGACAAAGGCGATGCGAAAGAAGCACTTCATCTTGTGTGAGCCTGGTCTCTGTGTCACCTGGGTGAAGTGAGATGGCAACATGCAGAAACTTCACAGCACCTTCGCCCCTCTGAGACGTGGTAATGAACTACACTGACACCTTCAGAACTCAAGACTGGTAGTCAATGGTAAAAGTTGTGGTAGCACTGATAGCTTTTTCTGGATTTGTTTTACTGGAATTTGAGGTAATTACAGCAGCAGGACCCTCTATAAAAAGCTGAGGGTGAACCTTCTCACAGTGACTGTGACTACAGCTGGGTTACACAGACCATTTAGAATTAGTGCCCTGTGTCCCAAAAGCACTGTAATGCTAAGATCCTCTCCTATTTAAAAGTAGCATTTAGTCAGGGTGCCTTCCAACCACTGATTAGCGTGCAGCCTTCAACCACTTCCCCATAATAAAACCTTACCAAAACAGATCTTGGATCAGTGCAAGTAAACAGCAGTGAGTCATACGTGAGTTAGTAAATAGCAGTGAGTCATACCTGAGTTAGCATCTCTTGCTCATGCAGGAGCACCAACCTAGTTCCAGAATCTTCGTCCTTCTGCTCCAACAGCAAAGAGAAGTGCTCAATGCATTTAATGGACAGCTTCTCTTGCAGGGTGAGGAGGACGTCCTTCAAAACAAACACAGACTTACTGTTCATACGCTAATGTACCAGGGGAAAAACAGAAAGCTTTTAATTGAATGTAAGTAAATGGGTGAATGTAATGCTTGTGTGTATGTATGTTTGTGTGTGTGTGTGTGTATTTGCATGTGTATATTTGTGTGCTTGTATATATGTGTGTGTGTGGCTGTATTTGTGCATGTTTCAAATCAAAGTTTATTTGTCACTTACACAGTCATACACGGTACACAGTCATGATACACAGTCATACACAGTACACAGTCATACATGATACAACAGTCATACACAGTACACAGTCATACATGGTACAACAGTCATACATGGTACACAGTCATGATACACAGTCATACACAGTACACAGTCATACATGGTACAACAGTCATACACAGTACACAGTCATATACGGTACACAGTCATGATACACAGTCATACATGGTACAACAGTCATACACAGTCATACATGGTATACAGTCATACACGGTACACAGTCATACACAATACACAGTCATACATGGTACACAGTCATACATGGTACAGTCATACATGATACACAGTCATACACAATACACAGTCATACATGGTACAACAGTCCTACATGGTACAGTCATACATGATACACAGTCATACACAGTACACAGTCATACA
>JAOXYF010000024.1:164359-175050 GCA_028565775.1 Sternarchorhynchus goeldii
TGTGTGTGTGTGTGTGTGTGTGTGTGTATCAAATCAACTGAAGCACAATAAACTATGCAGATAAACATATAGCTACCTGCACTGTTTACAGTGTCATCGAGATTAGAATAATCTGCTGATTTATTTAGCAGATTTAGTAAATGCCTACTGCACTTTATCTATAAGAATGCTTCTATATTTTAACAGCAATAAGAATCTCCATAGTTAAACTTGTCAAGATTTGTCCATACATGAATTGTTTTGACCATGGCGAGTTTTGTTATTTTTTGTATGTTTTCTTCTGTTTCAGCAGTCACATGTTGCCATGGTAAGTTTCTTTGTGATATATTAGTTCTTGCTGAACCTTAAGTTGATACCCTGCAGATGTGTGGAGCTCCATAGTCATCATATGTTGTTAAATTTATGAAATGCAATTACATTTAGATTATTTTTCATGCATGTTGCTGAAGTAGGATAAATAAAGGGTAATAAAGGGTAAATAAAGGGTAATAAAGGGTAAATAAAGGGTAATAAAGGGTAAATAAAGGGTAATAAAGGGTAATAAAGGGTAATAAAGGGTAAATAAAGGGTAAATAAAGCAAGGGTTGTGTGCTTGGCACATGTGAAAGTGTATAAAATTAAAAACATTTCTGTCAGAAAGAGAACCTGTGGCAGAAAGTGATTTGTGTCAAAACTAAATTCTTTGTGTCATAGCATGTGTGTAGACAAGTGAATGGAAGAAATCATGCTACTCTCCTTGGATTGAAGGAATTGTGCAAGGTTTAGAATTTAGGATTAGGGGTTAGGGTTAATGTTAGCGTTTAGGGTTAGGTTTAACGGTTAGGGTTATTCTCCATGGATGTCCAGCATTCATCCATAAGAGGCTGGATCTTGCTTCCATCATAATGCTAACAAACCTATGACATCACAGAGTTTTTGTCATAGAAACATTAAAACAAGTTGGATTTAATGTGATTAGATTGGAGACACACTGTCCTCATTATTTGCAAACAAGTCATTTACCACATGGACTGAAACTATCAGCACTGCAAAGATTATTGGACTGAACGATCAGCACTGCAGAGATTATTGTACTGAAACTATCAACACTGCAGAAATTATTGGACTGAAACTATCAACACTGCAGAGATTATTGGACTGAAACTATCAACACTGCAGAGATTATTTGGATTGTAGTCAGAGAATTTTCTGAAGGCAGACAACTGTAAATACAGACCAGACCCATAAAACAAACCATATTTTATAAAAATCTATTTCAAATATTTATATATTTCAAAAAGTTATTTTGTAATCTTAAATTACAAATAAACCTCTAACAATATTTAACCAGATTTAACCATTTCGATTTATTTATTTATTGGAGGGGGGGGGTCAAATTAAACAAAAATAAAACTAAAAACTAAGAAATTATTTAGCAATAATATGGAGTCTCATTCAGAAAACAACGTATGTAGTAAGATACAAATAAACATTAATTAAATTAAAGGGTAGAAGGCATACAAAATATTTTACAAACAAAATAAATATTTATGTCACAATAAAGTAAGCAAACTAACAAAACTGTGGTACATGGATGGGTGTATAAAAGGTCGTGTGTAATATATTCAGTAGTAGACAGCTTATTTGTAAGAATTCCTATTAATAATTATTTATATAGTAAATACGAGTCGTTTCCGACTGGGTCGTTCATACGCTGCGCGTCGTTAGTGACGCTGTGGCTCCTCCTCCTCCCCTAAACCGGAACAGGAAACGTTCATGGTGACGTTGAACGTTCCTAGAGACGATGGCGTCTACAGAGCAGTCTCTCTTGGACCTTGCTGAGAAAGACACTCGAGAGAAGGTGTCTCTTTGGGAGCGTCGTACTGACCCGATGGCGCCGCTGACAGAGAAGCAAACAGATTCCGTTCTGGAGATCCGTTCCGCCGCCGAGACCGTTCCTCTTCCCGCAGAGGCACGTTAGCTGCTAGCATGCTTGCTAACTACGTACAGTGGTGTATAATACTTCACTTAGCTTGCTAGCTAACAACCCAACACCATCTCACACCATGTGTCATTGTGCCTTAGGTAGTTAGCGAACATTAGACGCAGTTCAAAAGAAATGAGCGGATGTCGATAGTGGTGACGCTCGGATGGACGTACGACACTCTTATCTGTCAGTGGCCTGCAGTTCCCACACAAAATGCACGGCTAACGCATTACTGTAACCATCGAGATCTGTCGGCAGTCCGAAATAAGACACGTACAGCGTTCGTCATACCGTGCACTTGGTTAGTATTTATCATCCAGATTGACGTCTGTTTCCTTTCACCTGTCAGTTGCCCATCGAAGACTTGAGCGGCTGGACGTGTCGCTCCCTGCGTTCATCGTTCACAGCGGCAGTTCCGGCGTCCACGGAGGACGTGCTGCAGCGAGGCTTTCACATGATCGGCCTGGACAACGACAGAATAGAGACGGCTCAGCAGGTGAGGTGTCGGTGTGCTTTAACCTCTGGAGTCTGACATGTGTTGGAAAGAGTTGCATATGGGGTGCTAATCGTAGTAAGCATAGCTCATTGTTTCTGTTCTGCAGTTCTTCTCTTGGTTCTCCAGGTTGCAGGCACAAATGGACCAGGAGGAAGGAGTGCAGTACAGGTATCGTGTGCTGTTATGTGAGTGCCTGGTGTGGTGGTGGAGGGGCCTTTGTTAAAAAGTTTCTTTAATGAATGCTACTGGTATTTAACTGACATGGTTGAAGCCTGCTCTTGTACATAAATGTACAGAAATCCATTTATGAATTATCTGTGATTTTTTTTCACTACTGGCTAGCTTTGTTATTTTTCTGCTGAATAAATCAAGGAAAGATATGTTGTCCCTTATCTAACTGTGAAAACCTCCACACAGGAAAACCCGCGCATGTTTGAGCTGCTACCAGGAGCAGTGTGATGCCATTCTCACTGATGTCAGCGCAGCGCTGGAGCACCTGGACTCTCTGCAGAAGCAGTACTTGTTTGTGTCAACCAAGACTGGAACTCTTCACGAGGCTTGTGAGCAATTACTAAAGGAGCAGGTATGTAGGAGAAGGAAGGTTCTTGTAGGGATGTTGGAGGGGGGGGTATGTTCTTACTCTTGTCTTATTTTTTTTTTTACTTGTTCATGTTCTGCAGGCAGAGCTGGTTAACTTGGCTGAAAGCATCCAGCAGAAACTTTCCTATTTCAACGAGCTGGAGAACATGAACACGGTACCTGTGCTTCACATAAGCCCAAGTTTCATTTGTCCACATTCACTTGGTTTTGTTTTCCCTTATTCCCCAACGGTCTACAGAACAGTTCTTCTTTTCTGTGCAGAAACTCACCTCGCCGACGCTGTCGGTGAACAGCGAGGGGTTTATACCGCTGCTCTCCAAGCTGGATGATTGTATAGAGTATGTTTCATCGCATGTAAGTCGTTTGGGTGTTTCTTGTCGTTGGTGTGTTCAGACATTGTTGAATCTGCTCAAATTAATGCTGCTTGATGAGATATATTACATTGCATTTGATGACTGTTGCAAACAAACACACAGAATTACAAGAAATATTAAGTGGGACTTGCTGTTAATTCTTGTTTGTCTCCTGCAGCCAAACTTTAAGGACTATCCAGTCTATCTGATGAAGTTCAGGCAGTGTCTGTCCAAAGCTATGCACCTCATGAAGACCCACACTGTGAACACTTTACAGAACCTCACCAGTCAGCTCACCAGAAGGGTACTGTCAGCTGGTTAGAATGAAGTGGCAGTACTTCTGACTGTATGTCTGAACCAAGTGTGGATGGGGTGGGATTCTCTGATTGGGTGAATTTGCCTTTGCAGGACCCAATGGTTGCAGCTAATGCAGACAATGCATTTACACTCTACTACGTAAAGTTCCGAGCAGCAGCTCCTAAACTCAGAGTAAGAGCATTTCAACTTTAAAAAATTGAGTTACATACCGTTAAACTAATCACAGTATATATAAGATTAATGGATCTACTTGTCCTGAATTTCAGTTTGCAAACATTATAGTAATAAACCAAACTGTAGTGAACATACACTCTTGAAGCTCATTATTGTAACTGGTCTGTTTGTCACATGCCCATGCAACGAGAATGTTTGTGAAATGTAGAAAAAAACTTATTTTACAGTGGAAATATATTTTGTTCTGCTGTAAATGTTAGTAAGTCCATATTTAACTCCACATCTTTCGTTTCAGACACTAATTGAGCAGGTTGAACAGCGGTCTGAGAAAATCCCAGAGTAAGTGTTTGTCATGACTCCTCTGTGTGTGTCATGACTCCTGTTCTGAGTAAGTGTGTGTCATGACTTGCTCTGCACAGGCCTCTGTTTCAGTGTCTAATGTCTTTTGTAAAACTTTTAATTGTTTTTTGTTGAGTGAGAGAAATTGGAATCCAGGACAAATTAAAATATTACCAAATAAACTCTGGTAATAGAGTTCTGCCATGTTTGTGGTCCTGTGGTGTGAGCATGTGCAGAGCTGTGGTGTGACTGTGAGCGTGTGCAGAGCTGTGGTGTGACTGTGAGCGTGTTTCTGGCAGGTATCAGCAGCTGCTGGGTGACATTCACCAGTGTTACCTGGACCAGCGGCAGCTCCTCCTGAGCCCCTGCATCGCCTCCACCATCGCAGATCTGACAAGCCAGAGCAACAAGGACCACTGTGCCTTGGTGAGCTGCAGTACATCCTGTACAAGCACAGAGGACGTCTTTAGGAAGGGCTGCTGCATTAAATGTGCTAAAAAATGTGCTAGTACACAGGGAGCACAGTGTTGATCTTTATACATGTGTTCTGAAGGTTGGCAATGGCTCCCCCTGGTGGCTAATTTTGTATACAGGGTGGGCTATTTATATGGATACACCTTAATAAAATGGGAATGGTTGGTGATATTAACTTCCTGTTTGTGGCACATTAGTATATGGGAGGGGGCAAACTTTTCAAGATGGGTGGTGAGCATGGCGGCCATTTTGGATCCAACTTTTGTTTTTTCAATGGGAAGAGGGTCATGTGATACATCAAACTTATTGGGAATTTCACAAGAAATGCTGTGCTTGGTTTTAACATAACTTTATTCTTTCATTAGTTGTTTACAAGTTTCTGACCAACCATTCCCATTTTGTTAAGGTGTATCCGTATAAATGACCCACCCTGTATTTATATTCAAATTCATTTAGTTTATTTAATACATTTGAACTACCGTAAACAGCTACTTTATATCTTCCTTTGTAACCTTAAGCTGCATGTTCCTGGAACAGAGGCATTAACACATTACACAATTAGCCTAGTAGTTAAGCGTTTCTGAGGGTGTGATACTCCAGGACGCTGACGGAGTAGGATGGTGTGGTGCAAGACGTGATGGGAGTCGCCTCTGCTGTGTTCAGGTTCGCAGTGGATGTGCTTTCATGGTGCACGTGTGTCAGGATGAGCATCAGCTCTACAATGAGTTCTTCTCCAAAGCTACACCGAAGCTGGAGTAAGTGTTCACCACTGCCGTGCTCGAACCCACACACACAACCTGTACTTTCTGTGCATTTCAGAGTTCACTATAATGGGTGTGTGTGTGTGTGTGTGTGTGTGTATCAGTGAGCTGCTGGAGAAGCTGTGTGTGTCTCTGTACGATGTGCTGCGACCCCTCATCATCCACGTGGTCCATCTGGAGACTCTGTCTGAGCTCTGTGGCATCCTGAAGACTGAGATGCTCGAGGATCACGTCCATAACAATGGTGAGCCACCCCATCCCTGTTCCAACGCCCAGGACAGAGTGTAATGGGTCTGTTCGGATGTATAATAGCCGTATTGCGTGTGTATAGCAGGCATGTAGCGGGTGTGTAACGGGTATGTAGCAAGAGTGTAACGGGTGTGTAACAGGTACGTACCGGTCAGCGCTTAATTTCTGCCTCACAATGGCATTCAAAATGTAACGTGCATAATAAGAACAGGTGTTTGTACTGTTCCAGTATATTGTTGTTATTCCTGTACACTGTTATATTATTCCAGAGGTTCATGTTCATCCTGTGTGATGAGAACATAACCACAGCCCATTATTAATGGAGAGTTTACCATGTGTGTGTTTATGTTGTGTGTATGTTGCCATGGTGACACAGCAGCACAGTTAGGAGCTTTTGAGGCCGTGGTGAAGCAGATGTTGGAAGATGTCCAGGAGCGGCTGGTTTACAGGACTCACATCTACATTCAGACCGACATCAGTGGCTACAATCCAGCACCAGGGGACCTGGCTTACCCAGAGAAACTTGAGATGATGGAGGTTAGGAGACATGTTTAACACATGTTCAACACTTATTCACTGGCCTTGGAGTCGTGGTGTTCAGAAATAGTCCTCTACTGCACAGACTAGACACATGCAGTAGTGCGGGTTTGTTTTTTATTTTTTACTGGGAAGATAAACTGAAGAACATCGCATCATTATCAGTGTTGTCCACCTGAGATTTGGACTCATTTATATAATGATGGACATCACAGTTATTCTAATGTAGTTGTAGGAACATGTTAAAACACTGAACTGCAGCAGACGCACTAGACCTCACGATGAGTTGTGTTGCAGAAAATTGCTCAGTCGCTGAAGGAAGAGCAGGAAAGGCTGATGACGGCAGACTCCTCCTTCTCCGACGTTCAGCTGGAGGAGAGCAGTTGCAGGAGCCTCGTGCGAACAGGTGGGTGTGCAGGGCGGAGACCCACCTCAGTGCAACTCCTGAACCCCCCCGGAGGGTTGGGGTTAAGATTGGGCTTGGCGGGTTTACATTGGTTTCTTTCAGCACCAGTGAAGATGACACTGACTGTGTCGTTTGAGTTATGATTCATAAAATCCTCCCATTAACCTGTAGGCTGTACTGATGTAGGTTTTCCACTAGGCTTAGAGTGTCGCACTGATGCAGTGACTCTTGCTTCCCAGTAGGTGGTGTCGAACGGGTGCAGACAGGTGTCTCACCAGCTGATCTCCATGGTATGTGGTACCCCACAGTGCGGCGCACGCTCGTCTGCCTGTCTAAACTTTATCGCTGCATTGATGTAAGTGCCCACACTAACCAGACATGATATACACCAAAGCAGATGTGTTTGAACACACAACCCAACTGAACACTGGTTCCTGTACAAGTTGTGTATATGTTAATGAGGTCATCATTTGAGTTTCTTTCTTATAAAGACTGACTGATGCACACAGCATAGTTTCTGACACTGACACTCGTGTTCCTGCAGAGGGCAGTGTTTCAGGGCCTATCACAGGAGGCACTGTCTGCATGTATCCAGTCTCTGCTCAAGGCTTCTGAAGTCATCCTGAAGAGCAAGGTGAGGCCTCTCCCTTGAAGAAAAGGGTAATTTAGCAAAGCTGTGGGAATGTCAGCTGGGAGGTGTAGTTCTTTAACAGGACCTCAGCTGGGAGGTGTAGTTCTTTAACAGGACCTCAGCTGGGAGGTGTATGTTACAAAATACCAAAATACTTCTGCCATATATCATAATGTAGAGAACAACACTGAGTATCGTGAGTGTGTGAGTGTGTGTGTGTGTGTGTGTGTGTGTGTGTGTGTGTGTGTGTGAGAGAGAGAGAGAGAGAGCTGGAGTGTGTGTGTGTGTGTGTGTGTGTGTGTGTGTGATAGAGCTGGAGTGTGTGTGTGTGTGTGTGTGTGTGATAGAGCTGGAGTGTGTGTGTGTGTGTGTGAGAGTGTGTGTGTGTGTGTGTGAGAGAGAGAGCTGGAGTGTGTGTGTGCCCTTTATGTTTTCAGCTTGTTTGTTTACTGGTGTGAAGGTTTTTTTTTTTTTCTTCTATTTTTTTAGTAAGATTATCCCAGACCATGACATGGTTTATTTTATTTGAAACCGTTTTATTTCCTCATGTTGTTTCAGAGCGCCATCGACAGCCAGCTGTTCCTCATAAAACACCTCCTCATTTTGAGGGAGCAGATCGCACCTTTTCACACAGACTTTGCTATCAAGGAGATCTCATTAGACCTGAAGAAGACTAGAGGTGGGTGGTCATCAGCTGGGTTTTCAGATAGTGGAGAATAGTCTGCGTTTGCAGACTCAGTGAGTTAAAACTGAGGTTGCTAGTTAAAGTGATTCACTTCGTTATGACCAGCAAAGGCAAATTCTTACTGTGTTAAATTTTTCCTTTACTTTTGGTATTTGATGTACAGTGTGGGATGTACATTGTAGTTTACTGCAGGTCTATAGTTGTGTGTAATGTTCAGGAATGGACACCAGGTGGCAAAGTTGTTAAGTGAAAGCACTTACATAATGTTCAAATTGCTCTTTGTTCTCAGATGCCGCTTTCAAGATCCTAAACCCCAAGGCTGTGCCCAAATTCTTCCGCCTTAACAGTCACAACGCTATCCTGGAGTTTCTGCTGGAGGTGTTGATTTTGTTTTATTCTTGCATTTGGAGCTTTTCGCCTTCCCCACGCCCCACTGGCCCTGCCTTCCCCACGCCCACATGCCTGCCTCAGGGCCTGATCTACGGCCCTTTGTTCTGCCTGATTTGCTGTATTCTCCCACCAGGGCACCCCGGAGATCAAAGAGCACTACATTGATTCAAAGAAAGATGTGGACCGGCACCTGAAATCCAGCTGTGAGCACTTCATCCAGCAGCAAACACACCTGTTTGTTGGCAGCCTGGAGGAGCTCCTCACCAAGGTGTTAACCCTAGAGTTAGAATTACAGAAGTGCTGGGTTAACCCTAGAGTTAGGATTACAGAAGTGTTGGGTTAACCCTAGAGTTAGGATTACAGAAGTGCTGGGGTTAACCCTAGAGTTAGGATTACAGAAGTGCTGGGGTTAACCCTAGAGTTAGGATTACAGAAGTGCTGGGGTTAACCCTAGAGTAGTGTAAAGTTAGGTTTACACTAAAGAAAAAATGAATAAATCATAACATGCAACGAAACCAGAAACGCTTCAAGAATAAAAAAGGTGATTGTGTGAAGCTTGTTAGATTTATAAGAGTAAAACACCAAAAAAAACATATATGGGTTGGAAACTGCTTTGCCAGCTGTTTAAGATGAAGTCTAGGGATTCTCTATAGGAAGTTCCAATTTTGGAACCAAGAAAGAAGTTTGCTTGCCAACTAATTTTTTCTGAATTTTAGAGTTGATGACTTGAACTAGACAGATAACCACCAGCACCATTATGAAAATGAAATCTTAAAAAAAAACCCGTTATATTATAATATAAAGTTGTGGTATTGTTTTAATGTGTCACATTAAAATTTGTTCTCTGCCTGTGATCACAACAAGCCATGGACTGCTGGCACTCTCTTTTTTTAAAGTTTTTTTTAAAGTTACTTTGTGAACTTTGAATCTGGCTAATTCCTCAGATGAAAGAAAACAGTTTTGGTGAACTTGTTAATGTATCAAATCTGAGAGCAGAGTCATTTTTCCCTTTAGGTAGAATCTGGGGACACATCCTGAGTTTGGTTTGCAGTACCATAAACTAGCAGAATTTCTCAGCCTGTACACATTTATGGTGTCTGTAAATATTTGTTTGAAGCTTCACCCCTTTGATTCAAAGTTTGTTGGTGATGGTGCCATGACATGTCACCCCCCCCTGCTCTGAGGCTCAGGCATCTTCTCAGGCCTCTGTATATGTTCATAATATCTGCGGTTCATTACAGGTGGCAGCCCTGAAAACAATGGCTATTCAAGGAGGCCCAACCTACAATCTTTCCCAGCAGCCCTGGGCTCAGCCTGGTGAGGTCTTTTATGTGATTTAATTAATGATTTTATAATACATGTTTTAATTAGATCATTATTGTTGTTTCTCTTTATCATTGATCAAAAGTTTAGTCATCGGACCTCACAAAATCACGACTTTAGTTTGCATCTGGACTGTTGGTCCATTTTTTCTTTTGCAGCACATTCCTTTATACTTTTGCTCCGTTGTTTTGTAACAGAAGTTTTAGTTTCGTTCTTGTTTGTCACCCCATAGCAAAGATCAATGACCTGGTGATGTCTGTGTACCGAGTACTCAAAACCAAACTGCCTGCCACCTTACACAGCATGTCTGTATACCTGGCTAATAAAGACACAGAGTTCATCCTCTTCAAGCCCGTTAGGGTGAGTGCACTCTGCTTTCATCGTCTCTTCCAACTTGACACAGTCTCTGTGTGGGTGGGTGTTTGTGGCTCTTGACACGGCACTATGATAAAATAACCAAAGTTCGCAAGGCTGCCATCTTTACTGGGGAATGAGCTGCGGTGGGCCGGAACATGGGCGGGGCCGGTCACACATTACTACTCCTCCTCCTTTCCCTCCAGCTGTCAGATTGAGCTTCGATGGCTGGGGCGGATGTGCTAGTGGGGCTTTGGGAAATGTTCTTTGTTTTGTTTTTGAACTAGTCTGTGTCATTTGTATGAAATGTACTGCATGTGCAATATTATCTGTTTCTTTAAGCTTTAACATTGAGATGTAAAGATGTTTGTTTATTTTGATGTGCAAGGCACATTTCAGAAGAACTCTGCTGATGATCGTATCATAGCTAAACCCACACACCTCACATTAGTAGATATATGAAATTAACATTGCTGCTAACACTGAATGAAGAGCACTGGATAGGATCTGGTTCTAGGTTATGAACTATAAAGGTAGTGATCCTGAGGCAGGACTGCTGGTAGTGATCCTGAGGCAGGACTGCTGGTAGTGATCCTGAGGCAGGACTGCTGGTAGTGATCCTGAGGCAGGACTGC
>JAOXYF010000024.1:275698-293807 GCA_028565775.1 Sternarchorhynchus goeldii
CAGTAGTTTACATGGATTAGACTGTTTATACCATGTCAGTAGTTTACATGGATTAGACTGTTTATACCATGTCAGTAGTTTACATGGATTAGACTGTTTATACCATGTCAGTACAGTCAACGTAGAAAAATTGGTTGTCCATAGAATCTCTAAAAAACCAAGATGGGCTCACCTACCTTGGTAAAAACAGGTTCAGGTTAACTGGGTACAGGTTTACTGGGTTTGATTTTATTGGGTTCAGGTTTACTGGGTTCAGGTTTACTGGGTATATGTTTATTAGAGACAGGTTTACTGGGTATGAGTTTATTGTGTACGGGTTTATTGTGTATGGATTTATTGTATCTACAGTACATATCACATTATTGTGTATGGATTTATTGTATCTACAGTACATATCACATTCTGTGCATCTTCCCAGGCAAATACAGTGATAACATCAGTGTTTGCAGTTAATACTTTTCCCCATTTAATGTTTTCTTTAGTTCTAAAATTGAATCTTTTAAGAATTTTCAAATTGTTGTATTTGGTCATCAGTATAGAAGCACTTATGATCAGGTAAAATGTTACTCAAAATAATTTTGTTTTATCTCAACGATACTGCCAAGTATGCTTTCTTAGGTTTAGATTCAAGATTCCATTAATGTCCTGTTCATGAATGCCTCTTCAGTTGTTTTCCATTTTTCTGAGCAATTATGCATGTATACAAAATTACTTATATGGGACTATGCTTACTTGCTTTCAGTTAACAAAGAATATTCATTAAACATAGAATATTCATACCAGAGATGTTCATTAAACTGATGTCTGTACGCATTTTTTTTGTAGGAAAATCTGCTGTCATCTTTATGATGGTTAATTATGACTACAACCACTGAATAACTGCCAGGGTGTTTTGTTATGTTAATTTATGCTAATTGAGTTCATGCAGATGAGGCAAATGAAGAGCAGTATTTTCTTACATTTGATTGACTAATTTGCTTTGATAAAAAAGCTTCTGTAGTGTCTTCAGCTTAAACTTCTACATCTACAAAATTTTTTATGTGGTTTAGTAAAAGCCATGCTGTGATATACTCAACCAGTTCAGTCTCATATCCCTCATCACATCTTACATTAGTCCTACTCAACTGTTTTGACCTTTAGATGTGCAGATAATACTGTATTACATACACTTCCACTCATGAACAGAACGCAGCAGTTTACCTGCTTTCATGTCCCTGTAATCTACAGTATGATGGAAAGACTACAGGCTCATTAAGAACATATCAGTGAGCACAGATATTCACAGGGCTGTGAACTGGCCAGTGGCCCAGCATATTCAAGAAGGCACAGACTCACAGTGATGCAGCTTTCCTTCTGTGGCACAGACCAGATTAGCCAGTCTTGTAGAAGGACAGGTTATAATCTTTCTCTAATCTTTCTGGGATTATCACCCACGTTTTGGCTGTTTTTGCATATTCAGAAATTACCGTTTTCAGAAAATGTATTTTTGAAAGTAACCAAATAATTTGTATAATTTTTAAAATATTTTTTCAGCAAAGCTGAGCATTTAAAGTTAGATATTATAATGTCTTACTCAGTAAAAAGTAAACCTGGACAACTGCTTTTAAACAGTCTGAATGTGGACATACAGGGTTGTGCAGACCACTGCAACCTCTCTATTCAAAACAAACTGCAAACTAAATGTAAATGTAAATTTGACAAACTGAATGTGCTTTTTCCATTGCATTTTGATGATTTGATTTGTTGATTTCAACTATATATTTTTAAGTACCTCAGAAATATAACATTAGCTGTTTTTGGAAGTGCTTTTTACTGGAGACTATGTACTGAGATCAACCATTATATTCTCTTCATCTGTTCAGAATGAACCGTCAGCGTGTTCAGAACTCTGGACTGTTCTGATCATCAAGCAGATGCAACGGTTTCTTTTGTCACTTTCCAGTTTGAGATCACACACATCAACATTTTGTACATTAAATGCACAACCTTATTACATGCATTCCCTTTCTGTGTGTGTGTGTGTGTTATTGAGAGATGTAACCAGTGTGTGTGTGTGTGTGTGTGTGTGTGTGTGTGTGTGTGTGTGTGTGTGTGTGTGTTAATGAGAGATGTAACCAGTGTGTGTGTGTGTACACAGAGATATAACCAGTGTGTGTGTGTGTGTTTGTACACTGCATGTTTCTCAGACAGAAGACAATGCCTGGTAACCAGTCTCTCAGGCCTGAATCTGACTGGGTATCTTAGTGACTCTTGATGGAAGCTGCCTATAGATTGGGTTTACCCCTCCCCTCTGCATAATAAGAAGGCATTGGGAGTAATCTGGGTCTATTCTGGGTTTGACCCACTTTCTCCCATCAAACCCCCCCTGACAGCAGCTGTGACTGTGGTTCAGCTGTGACTGTGGTTCAGAAGAATCAGCTTCACTGTGTTTGACACATTTGATGTTATCACTGTCATCAAACATGATCATTGCATACTTGGTTTCTAAGGTTACGTGTTTTACACAGCTTCAGTTAAAGGCTGAAGGAGCCGCTTCTGTGGTTGTGTCACAATGTCTCTGCCAGATGGTTCACTGCTGTTTATTGAAGCAATTGGAAATTAAAGAGATTAATTTTATAAATTGGCTTTTATGGACATTACGTGATTACAGGAACACGTTTTCATACTTAGCACCTGTTTTTAGGAAGGAGTAGCAATAAAAATGTAAATTAAATCAGATTTTCATATTTAATTTTACATCTGCAAGGATGTAATGGGTAGCAGTGGTAGTTTGACAGGTAGCAGTGGTAGTTTGACAGGTAGCAGTGGTAGTTTGACAGGTAGCTTTGGTAGTTTGACAGCTAGTTCTGATGTCAAACATACTAGTTACTGTCATGAAAGTCATGAGTGTTTTGTTATTCATATGAGCTGTTAATATATAACCACTGGACACACCTGAACTAACACACTGAACTAACACACTGAACAAACACACTGAACTAACACACTGAACTAACACACTGAACAAACACACTGAACTAACACACTGAACTAACACACTGAACTAACACACCTGAACTAAGTAGTCAAGAGCTATTTGTTTGCTGTATTGGTGAAATTATTTTTTTATTTCAAACAAATACAAATAATGCTGCCATACTGGAGTCATGATGATGGAAAATCCACACAGAACAAGGAACAATGGGGGCTAAACAGTGTTTGAAGAATATTCAACAATACACATGTGGACAGAATTCAAATACACATGTGGACAGAATTAATCCTTTCTGGATATTCTGCTCTGAGGCTGAAATGAAAAAGCATGCCAAATCCGTTCCACGATTCCACTCCACGATTCCACTCCACGCCCTGTGTGTTTGTCAGGGGGTGCTGTACAGAATTTTACATCACTTTTAAACCATTTAAATCAAACACTGTTTTAATGATCATTCAAATCTAAAACGGTTCTATTAACCATTGGGAACATTTGTGTGGTTTTACTATGAAACTGACGATCAATTCATCATGCCCTTGTTCTGCTAATGGAATGTCTTGAAGAGTACTGAAATAGTACTGAAATAATCTCGCTCCTTAAAATTACAGAAGTGGGTTGTAGTTTCACTCCCTGCCAGTTCTCTGTGTATAACTGGGTACTCTATAGATATTATAACTGTTACTTTTGTCTGTAACTGAAGATTTTAGCTGCAGATTGTAATCTTTTCCACGTATGTCTGTAGAGGTCTCTAAGTAAAGGATAAATATATTTACTTAGATATATTCTTTATCTAAGTCAAGGATAAAGAATATTTAGAGGAGATTGGAAGTCTGTTAGAAAGCTCACTTTATAGGAAATGTTATTAGGATATTTCTATGTCTCTCTCTCTCTCACACACACACACACACACACAAATTATTTGATATGCTAGCTGCTGATTGATGTAAGGGGGTTTTGAAAGCTGTCATTTGGCACAAAGAGATGCGAATTTCCCACAGAAGAATGGAAAGGTACTGGAGCATGTGTGTGTGTGTGTGTGTGTGTGTCCCAAATCCTCTGACAGACAGACAGACAGACACACACACACACACACACACACACACACACATTGTGATCTTTCTGTAATATACCTGAGAGAAACAGCACACCCACATACTGGGTTCCAACCAAGCCACACCCACATACTGGACATAGCTGGGTCCAACCAAGTTTCAGAGAGTCAGGACTGATGATCTGGGATTAGAACATGAGAAGAATACATTACTGATAGCACATAATTAACATGTTTATTAATAATTAACATAATTAATCATCTTGCCCACATCAACTGTGTTTTTCTTCCTTAAACGTAAATACAACTTTTTATAACTGAATACATACATTGTTTGAAAGGTTGTGTGCTAAATTAAATGTTAAATTGTGTGTATAATTAAATTAAATTGGATTAAATTCCCAACTCTTATGCTGTTTAGTTAAGCACATGTTCTTATGTTGGACTGTAATGTTTGTTTGCTGTGTTTGTACTACAAATCAGAGTGCACATATCATGGGATTAGATTATTAGATTATATATATTATATTCCCTGTGATCAGACACAGGTACACATTAGTAATCATTGCTCATTCCTGTAGAACCTACAGGCACACACAAAAGCCTCTCCGCTGCTGTGTTCTGTTCAGCTGCTGTGTCCCGGGCGCTGACCTGTGCCCCAGAGCAGTGATGCCTCTCTCTGCTTCTGCCGAGGAGCTCCACCGTCGGGTCCTTCATGTTGACTAGCAGCATTTACTTTGGCTGGAGACGCATCCGGGCAAAGCACTAAAACTGCCATCTGTTCATCCCAAGTGCTGATTACAAAAGGAACTCCAGAGAACAAGCGGTGCTCACAGGACTCGCAGGGGATGAACCCTACAGCAAAGACACACCTCCACACTCAGTGTCCATCACAAAGGCAGATTCTCAAGGACACTGTGATAGATGACTGGGGTATTACCCATACTCAGTAACAGTGTATTAACTGAATGTATCAGTACTCAGTAACAGTGTAAATGTGTATTGACTGAATGTATTAGTACTTAGTAACAGTGTAACAGGGTATTGACTGAATGTATCAGTACTCAGTAACAGTGTAACAGGGTATTGACTGAATGTATCAGTACTCAGTAACAGTGTAACAGGGTATTGACTGAATGTGTTAGTACTCAGTAACAGTGTAACAGGGTATTGACTGAATGTATTAGTACTCAGTAACAGTGTATTGACTGAATGAATCAGTACTCTGTAACAGTGTACTGACTGAATGAATCAGTACTCAGTAACAGTGTACTGACTGAATGATATCCATACTCTGTAACAGTGTACTGACTGAATGTCTCAGTGGTGGTACGTTGTAAAAGCCCAGTCTGTTGCTGATTGCTGACCTTTTTACAAGCTCCCAGATTTTATAGAGAGGCCTTTTCCACAGAGCCAGAGAGAGACACAGCCAGGAGGAAAGTGTGTGGGCACAGTGGACCGATTCACACCTGAGCCGAACTTGTGGACCTCGAGCCATGTACAGCACCTGATAGTCCTGGTCATCACCTGTGGGAGCTACATAAGAGCCCAGACTACCAGTCCTAAACAGTCTTTAAGAGGATCTCAAGACAGCAGGAGGGGGAGACCATGAGAACACTGTTCATGACCTCACAGCCTCTTTGCTGATTTCAGACAGACTGAGTCATACCCAACAGTATGGAAATACACTGATCAATCAGGAAAGAGCATCACCCCTGTCTATCCCAGAGACTTGCGCCTCTTAATGGTGAGAGGTCCTGACACCCATTTCCTCTCTCAAGTGGACACCCATGCCAGTAAAGAGCTTCATCTTAGTCCCGTGAATCACAGAGTTGATTAAAACCCTGAGCTCAGCCGGAATCATCTAGCTCCAGTTTGCTTCTGGATGAGAGAACAGGCTTGTGTCCCTCTATTGTTGTGTCTCCTCACATTCTCTATGGTCGTGAACCCTCACATTTTCTATAGTCATGTTTCCTTACATTCTTATGCATAGAAGATTATTCTGCATAGAAGTGGAACAGGAAATAGCACCATCCTTATTTATTATCAGATAATGTGTTGCTTATTTTCCTCAATTTAAAATTGAAAATTAATTTCGATTAAAATTATGTTCTGGAATATCAATATGTTAAAGACGAGGGGGAGTCCATGGTGCCTGGCACAGATAATCAAACACATTACAGTCTAACACAGCTACAACACACAGCTACAACACACCACTAGAATTTTATTGTGACTTTATAAAACCTGCAGACTTTAGCACAAGCCAGAAAACGTGTGTGTTTGTGTGCATGTGTAAACAGATACCTACAGCTACTCAGAAAATTGTAACTCAGTATTTGTATTTTTTCCTATAATAATAATATAAATTTGTAAAATATATAAGATTTTATATAAAATTTATAAATAATAATAATAATAATAATAATTATTATTATTATTATTATTGTTGTTGTTATTATTTGTTGTTGTTGTTTAATGATTCATTATTATTATTATTTAGGGCTATTGAAGTTTCACTCAAATTAAAAGCTTCACCCAGTTCTAAGCAGTGTTGCAGATTTTAAAATATATGCAGTTCCCAGTGTCTGAAGGTGGTGCTGTACAGCTGCCATGTTACAGCATCCAGACCGCCATTCTCACTGTGACAGTGAACTAAAACAACTCTGTGATCTCACTGTTAGCAAGTGTCATGGTTCTGCCATCTGGAGTTACAGTCAGTTTACATACACACACACACACACACACACAGTTAAACTGTAGACCTTAGCCACATTCTCAGGGGACATTAACAGGATATGAGTTAGGAGTCCTGACAGGGTAACATACAGCAAGGCAACATACCATATCTGCATAACTAATACTGCTATAGTGGAACCTCGGCTAACGACCACAATCCGTTCTGGAAAGTTGGTCGGTACCCGAAATGTTCGTTAAAGTTACAGGCTATGTAGGTATGTTTTTAAATGAGAACAGTTATAATACAATATAAATGGAGTTAAACATTAAAAACATTAAAGAAAGCATTTCAACATAAGAAAACATTTCCCTTTTCTGTCATTTTGAGGTTGAAGGAAAAAACGTGTCCAGTGTCTGTTGCTTCTGTCTTTTTTGTAATACTTTTCATTCTTTTTTGTAACACTTTTCATTCTTTTTTGTAACACTTTTCAGTAATGCGACATCACATTATCATTGAACATGTTTAGGCTCTTATTGCTTATCGCACTGTTAGGGAAAGACTTTTCTACAAACAATTGCAATTCCCCCCACTTCACACACATTTCTTTAATCACTAAACAAGAAGGATACGCACAGATAAAGATAACGACCGATCGTAACTGTATCTCGAGCGCGAATGATGCTTGGTCTGAGATGCTGGTCGGTCATGTGTGGGTGACGTGGCTGTTCCGTATCTGGTCCAAATTTTTTACGAAATTTTTGGTTGTTATCCGAAATATTATCACTCGCTATCAAAGGCGTTTGCTAGCCGAGGTTACACTGTATTTCAGTCAGTTTGTACACACTGACACACACACACACACACACACACACACACACACACACACACACACACACACACACAACATCCACCTAGCATATCAGAACATGAAGCTGTGTTCATTTCTCTGCTCATACATTGTTGCTCCCTTTCCCCTTTCTGGACAGAGTTTTTCCTGGAGCTCCTGGACAACACAGAGCGCTCTCTGAATGAGATGTTTGTCCGAACATATGGAAAACCCTACATGCAGAACGCCGAGGTCTTCCAGGGACTGTTTGCTGAACTGAAACGCTACTACACAGGTGGCAACGTCAACCTGCTGGAGATGCTGAGCGACTTCTGGACACGACTCCTGGAACGCATGTTCCAGTTGCTCAACTCACAGTATGTGATCACTGACGACTACATGGAGTGCATCAGCAAGTACATGGATGAGCTGAAGCCCTTTGGTGATGTGCCCAAGAAGCTGAGGTCCCAAGTGACTCGGGCGTTCCTCACTGCTCGCACGTTTGTCCAGGGGCTCATGGTCGGTCGTGAAGTGGCGAACAGAGTATCTAAGGTCAGATTTCCTCCTCTGTACTCTCCTTTCTGTGTTCTTAAGCCCCTGCACACTTTAATGCTTTGATACTGGACTGTTGGCAATGGGCTTAGCAAACTTTCCATTGTAGATTAAAATCAAAAAGAAGGACCAGCATAATGGGGGAATGAGAGTAAAATCTGAAAGGTCACTATTTTACATTCACAGTAACATGCTGAGGAGAATCAGACTCACATTGGTGGATGTTTGTACTGATTCACTAGATTCTAGAACTTCACTAGTACTAATTTAATGCCTGAGAACTCTGAGAATCAAATATGAAAATGAGAGAATCTTAGGAGAGGATCTCAGTCTAGATTTATGTGCACATGCCTCACTTGTGTATAATAACAGAACCTCAGATTGTCCCATTCGGAAGTTACCATTAACGTGCTGATTATATGAAAGTAATGAAATCAAGTACAATGAAATTCATACCAATATCAGTGATATTAATATTGGATAAAAAGGTGCAAATATTAAACTGGCAGGATATTGAATTTCACAATGAACCAGTTACAGCCATATTTACATAACCCACAGCACCTGACATGCCGTCATTCACGATCACACACAGACGCAAATGTTTATTCCTGTTCCCAGAGTTTCCATTTCCTCTCAGGACTCTCAGCTAAGGCATCACTGCCCTAAAGGCCTCTATCACCACTAAGGTTAGGCATCACAGCCCTAAAGGCCCCTATCACCACTAGGGTTAGGGATCACAGCCCTAAAGGCCCCTATCACCACTAGGGTTAGGGATCACAGCCCTAAAGGCCCCTATCACCTCTAGGAGTAGCTTTGACATAAACCTTTCTTCTTTCAGACCCTGGCACATCATATATAGTGCATGCACATGTGTGTGTCTGTGTGTGTGCATGTGTGTGCATTTGCTCCTAGTACCCCAACTTTCACTGTGCAGATGCAATATTGTGAGTCACACAACACAGTAAAGCAGGCCACACGCAGAGAAAAAGATGGTCTCTGTATGTCTGACTACAATTTTTCCTACAGACAGAAACTTGTCTTTATAAGTTCTGTATTCATCTTTTGACAAAATTTTAGAAAACAGTTTTCTGTTTGTTTTTCTCAGTTTTTCATTTTGCTGTTTGACGTTGTTTAAGCGGTTAAGATGTGTTTTACACGTCATTTACGAGTTTGAATATATCACTGGCATTTACATCAAACTGGAATTTATTCCTTATTCAGAACTTATTAGATCTTAGATCTTAACCCTTATTAGATATTTTCTTAAACGTAAATAGCATATTAAGCTGTAACAGACACCTTTCTAATCTTTATTGCAAAGTATAAACACTGCACAAGATAAACACTCGTCCTGACAGAGAAACTCTTTAAGAAACTGGTCATCAGCCAGATATAGCTTTTTTTTTATCAGCCTGGATCAGAAGTTCTGTTTAGCAAAAATACCTGAAAAAATAAACCCTAACCCCTATAAGGATCCATACTATGTATGTAAACAGAGAATAAAAAATTTATGGAAGTACTGCAGTGGCTTTACCTTGAGGTCTGGTATTGACACTCAAGAGCTTATTATTAGCCCTTTATTAACACTTCATTAACCCTTCATTAATCCTTCATTAACCCTGTAGTCCTGCGGCCTGATGTGAGGTTATTAAATGTGACAGTATTAAATGGTTTTCATTGGCAGATACATCAGCCTGTCGTTCGATTGCAGACATGTCTGGCACAACAGTCTATGCAGCTGTTATTTTGTTTTAGACACATCTGGCAAACAGGTATTTCTACCTGTTTCAGTACTGACTTGTTTTGTGTTAAAACAGAAATACATCATTCAGAATTAAAAAAATTTTTTGTTACATTAACTTCAGGCTAGTCATGCTCAAAATATTGCGTTATACAGTGGGGTCTCCAACATACAACAGGTCAGTGGCCCTGTCCAGAACACTTGGCTTGGATTTTATGGACTTCCAATTGAAACAAAGATGTGTGTATCACAGTAACAGTAGTTTATGAGTCACTGTATTGTTTCCTGATTGCTTCACTTCCATTCAACACTGTTCAGGTCAGCATGAGTACGGGATGTATGAAGGCCGTCACCAGGATGCTGCACTGCCCCTCCTGCCACGGTGTGAGCGCAGCCAAGCCCTGCAGCCGCTACTGCCTCAGCGTCCTGAGGGGCTGTCTGGCCAGCCAGGCCGACCTGGATCCAGAGTGGAAGCAGTACATTGGTAAGATCCTCATCTTTTTTTACAAGCCACAGAGTTTGAGGTTTGCTGGGTCACACATGGAAATTTATGGAATGAAGTTCATGGTTCTGTGTCTGTGTTCCAGTGCAAATGTGGTGTGAGTCCATTCCTATAAGGCCCAGGGTCACTATGTGGTACGCAGACTGTAGTCACGCAAACTGTAGTGAACAGCTGTGGAACTGCTCTAATCATTCACGTGTGTGTGTGCTGATCAGCTGGTGATCTAATCATTCACGTGCATGTGTGCTGATCAGCTGGGAGTAGGACTGCAGAGACTGAAACTGTCTGATTCATCCAATTAATCAGATCCAATGATTATAATTCCTTAACTAGAAACATGGTTCAAAGCCATGTAAAGCAAACCTCTTCTAAAATCAGTACTGTGTGTGATGGTTGTAAGTGACTGTGAGATTACGTGAGATATTAAGTATTAAGTATTTTTAAAGTATTAGTATATTATTGAATATTTCTATGTTCAATGGGCTCTCAGTATCACTGATCCCTCATGCTTAACAGTGGGCATGAGGTGTTTTTCTGCATACTCATCCTTGGTGTTACACCAGACCCACTTAGAGTGTTTGTTGCCAAAAATCTCTATCTTGGTCTCATCTGACCAAAGCACACTGTCCCAGTTAAAATCCCAGTACCGCTTGGCAAACTCCACCCATTTACACTTATGACTATAACTCAGAAAAGGCTTTCTCCATGAATGCCTCCCAAACAGCTTGTTAGCATGTAGATAGAGCCTGATGGTTGTTTGGGAGACCTCGTAACCCCAAGATGCTACCATTTGATTCAATTCTCTTACGGTGAGCTTTGGAGAACTTTTTACTTCTCTTCCCATCCTTCTCACTGGTGGCAAGATAATCAAGCCTGGAAGAGCACGCAAGTGTGTCACAGTTCCAGATGTTTTTAACTTTTTGATGCTTGCTCTGACTGTAGATTTCTTTTAGCCATTTTCTGTATTTTCTTGTAGCCATTGTCTTATTTATGAAGGTCGACACACAGCCTTACTTGAATAGTGTGTTCTCTCGTCTTTCCCATGTTTAAGAGAGAATAAGAGAAATAGGCCTCTGTGTAACGCCATATTTATACCCCAGGGAAACAGGAAGCGATGAATTACTAATTAAAGGTTCTGTGACAGCAGGGCGGAGGGAGCTGAGGCAGACGCTACTGGAAACATGCTATTGGTTTATTAGCAGAGCGGTTGCCAGTGGCGCACAAGACATACAAACGAGAAAGCAACGTCCGGGTAATCCCGGTAAGGCTGTAGCCAAGCAGCGAGAGGAAAATAAAACAGCGTGTGAAGCACACACAGGCTGAATATAGTCGGTAGGCTAGGCTAATGCACAGCACTGACTGAACAGTGCTGTGACTGCTGTGGTGTTTTATAGTCCTTGAGCTGACGAGACGCAGGTGTCGTTAATAGGCTAGTGATTGTGATCTAATCGGCCCGGGATTGGTGGGCGTGGCCAGCGGCCTGGGTGTCCGCCTCCACGTGACAGGGTCCGAGATACTTTGATCCACTTAATCATAAATTAAACCACTTGACATAAATGGTTCAAATACATTTATTTCCAAGGGATTGTTAAGGGTGCCAATAATTGTGGAACAGGTCATTCTATGGGAAATAATGGTTTCTTAGTCAGGATTTTTCCCCATTGAGGGACTAATAAAGGATTATCTTATCTTATCTTATTTTTTCTTTATTTTTCTTTTTCACTTGAGTTGAAGATTACTTTTCTTCAAAAAAAAACATCAGAGTGAAATTATGCTTCTGCAATAAAAAATGTATATATATATATATATATACATGACATATATTTATATATTTATATATATATTTGGGCATATGACAAAACATCATTCCCAGTGACCCCCACACCACAACAAACATATCCACATCATTCCCAGAGATCCACTCACCACGGCAAACATATCCACATTTTCACAGAGATCCCCACTCCACAATGAACATATCCACACAGCACAGTAGAACTGCTTGTTTCTGCAGAAGGTTCCCCAACAGGTCCTTCTCCAGCAAGTTCTGTAGCACGTTCTCTAGCAGGTTCTCCAGTAGTGACAGAAGCAGGTCTTAACACTTCCATCTGAGCTGATTCTTAAGGGTATTTTATGGACTGATTGATGGACATTTTTGAGACATTTTTTGCATTGGGTTTTCAGGGTCTCTGTGTCAGTATTAGTGGGACAAACAATCTCACTATTATTAGTGGATTATTTGGTAACTTGTCAAATAACATTTAATTGTTTTTATTCACTGTTGTCCTCTGAGAGATTTGGCTGTGGTTGTTTAGGACTGTGACTGTTGGGGATGGCAACAACAGCAGGTTGTTTTTCAGGTCACTTGGTTTAGCCTGATTTTGCTGCACAGAAACTTAGTGAGCAGTTTTTACGAGACATTGTTCTCACCAAATGTAAACTCACCAACCTTAAGTGTTTCACATTTGCTGTCTTGTTTTTATAGTGTAGGTTTTTAGATGATTATTAATCTCTTTAGTTTATTTCAGAATATATGCAGATGTCACATTCTTTGATATTACACTGTATCTGAAACACTGTATCTGTAGATTTTGAACTCTTAGGAGTTTCATATATAATGAATCCCTGTTGTCCTTCCAGCAGACCTTTCTCACCCCAGTGTAAATGATCTCCATTGATTTGATTTGCTCATTCCTTTTTAATTGTGCGATTTGTTTCATTGGGTAACAAGACCTTTGCCACAACTTCACAATTCATGAAAATTCAAGCCTGTAACATTTCCTGTGACCCAATAAGAAACACTCATGAATAAAATATAACTTGAAAACAGAAGATCTGCAGCCCCCAACCTCTAACAGACACACGCACACACATACACACACACATACACCCACACACACACACACAACACACACACATACACGCACCCCTAAGTTCCACTCAGTGACCTTATTGAACCTGATAAATATTTCTTTGTTGTTATGTACGGTGTTTTTCTCTGAAATTTGTTTTTGTATCTTCCATTGTCTGGTTTCTTGAAGTACAAGACATTTTTAGTAATATATACAATATTTTACAATATTACAACATATCTGTCAGGATTTGGATTTTTTGACACAACAAACAAAATGTGCTGTGAAACAATTACAATGTAATTAGTGACATGATTCACTAATAATAAACAATGAATAAACAATGACCCACATGTTATCAGTGAATAGAATGACGCTTAATTAATATATAAATTCATGTATGAATTTACCATACAACGTTTATGTGCATATGAACAAACTCACATTGTAACTTCCTGGGGTTCCTGGGTACTGAGGGTTATAGGAAACTGGCTGATGATGTCACTTCATCACTTTTTGGACTAGCTGTTCTGCATCATGTAATGGTAGTATATTTCAACTCTGTAATGTTCCTGAAGAGGAAAAAGGCTGTTATTAGAAATATTATTAGCATGATCTTCAAATGAGAGTCTATGATCCATAATTACACCAAGGACCTGGTGTAACTGGGAGACAAGGTTTATTATATAATTGGAGAGTTACTCTGGGCTACCTGTGGGCTTGATAGGAGCAGTTCTGTCTTGTCAGGGTTAAATCTGACTGGGCAGCTGATCCTGGGTCAGTCCTCTGCCAGATGGATTTCAGCCACACCTAAAACCTCTTCAAACCCAGACTAGGACTTTTAGGAACACATTATTCGGTTGTTTACTTGTTCTTTATGCTTAGTTTGTTCTTTCTTGTTTATCTTGTTCCTGTTGTGGTGTCTGGTGTCGATCAGAGGAGGATGGCCTCCCCCTGTGTCTCGTTTCCTCACAAGGTTTCTTCCTCAAGCTCTCAGGGACTTTTTTCTTGCCACTATCACCCTTGGCTTGATCACTGGGAGATTGGATTCGGACGTGTGTAAAGTTGCTTTATAATGGCTGTTATGAAAAGAGCTAAATAAATAAATTTGACTTTGTTTAATTTAATTTTATTTAATTTCTATTCCTAAAGCACCTTAAAAACACAACAAAATTCTATTCCTAAAAACACAACAAAAGTGACGAAAGTGCTCAGAATCACACAAATAAAAATAAAATAAATAGAAGTAAAGGCAAAGAGTCAAATTACAGTAACTGTCGTGAATAACCCCGTCGTTAATAACTCCGTCGTGAATAACCCCGTCGTGAATAACCCCGTCATGAATAACCCCGTCATGAATAACCCCGTCGTGAATAACCCCGTCGTTAATAACCCTGTCGTGAATCTCCGTCGTTAATAACCCTGTCGTGAATAACCCCATCGTTAATAACCCCGTCGTGAATAACCCGCGTCGTGAATAACCCCGTCGTTAATAACCCCGTCGTTAATAACCCCGTCGTGAATAACCCCGTCGTGAATCTCCGTCGTTAATAACCCTGTCATGAATAACCCTGTTATTATTAATCTGTCATGAATAACTCTGTCATTAATAACCCTGTCGTGAATAACCCCGTCGTGAATCTCCGTCGTTAATAACCCTGTCATGAATAACCCTGTTATTATTAATCTGTCATGAATAACTCTGTCATTAATAACCCTGTCGTTAATAACCCTGTCATGAATAACCCTGTTATTATTAATCTGTCATGAATAACTCTGTCATTAATAACCCTTTCATTAATAACCCTGTCCTGAATAATCCTGTCATGAATAACCCTGTCATGAATAAACCTGTCATTATTAATCTGCCATGAATAACTGTCATTAATAACCCTGCCATGAATAACCCTGTCACGAAGAACCCTGTCATTAATAACCCTGTCATTAATAACCGTCATGAATAACCCTGTAATGAATAACCCTGTAATGAATAACCCTGTCATTAATAACCCTGTCACGAATAACCCTGTCATGAATAATCCTGTAATGAATAACCCTGTCATTAATAACCCTATAATGAATAACCCTGTCATTAATAACCAGGTTATTAATAACCCTTTCAAAATTGATAATAAACAAAAAGAACCTTCCCTTTGATAAAGCGTCAACTGAAAAAATAGATATAATTACAGAATTGATCTGTTTGTCCATTTTGATGCATGACTAAATTGCTACATGATTTACATGCAAAACATCAGACTAAACTTTATATGTAGCTATTATATAATTATGTAACTCTAACCCTAGCTATTATAGTATCAGATAAACATACCTTTTACCACAGCATCTTTTGTAATGTTTCAATAGTCTTCAAAGTTGTACAGAATTACAGTTCATAATATATGACTTTACTTTCCAGATTACTACTTTTTGTCCTACAGTCGACTGCAGTAAGTGGGAGATGAAAGATGTTTCCTCTCTAATGGCTTAGTCCAGCTGGTCCCATGCCCATCTCACCAAGTACCCAATGGAAACAGGGCTAAATGGATTTATAATGGTTGGTTTGCTTGGGGACTGAATGTGAGAGCTCTATTGCACTGCAGGTGAGTGCAGGATAAAATGTTTCCCCACCAGTAATTGAACAACAATGCTAATTATCCCAGCTGTGGGGGGAGGATGAGGATCTACTGTGGCAGGGCCTGTGCCCACTGGGCTGTGGCAGGGCGTGTTCCCACTGGGCTGTGGCAGGGCATGTTCCCACTGGGTGGTGGCAGGACGTGTTCCCACTGGGCTGTGGCAGGGCATGTTCCCACTGGGTGGTGGCAGGACGTGTGCCCACTGGGTGGTGGCAGGGCCTGTGCCCACTGGGCTGTGGCAGGGCGTGTTTCCACTGGGTGGTGGCAGGGCGTGTGCCCACTGGGTGGTGGCAGGGCGTGTGCCCACTGGGTGGTGGCAGGGCGTGTTCCCACTGGGTGGTGGCAGGGCGTGTGCCCACTGGGTGGTGGCAGGGCCTGTGCCCACTGGGAGGCATTTCACTGCTTCCTCTTGTGCAATTATGATATAACAGCAAAACATGTACTTTATATTAGCATTTATGCTCCTCAATATCAGTCAAATCTATAGGAATAGGAAATCACTTATGCACATGAAATTCTTTAAAACAAAATGGAATTAAGGCATAAATAAATGGAGGTTTTTGGAAGGGTTTGGTAAATTGGCACCATTTTTTAGCTGTAACAGCTTTTCCTGTTTAGAATGAAAGTAACCGTTACTGCCCTCAAGTTCAAATCTACTTTAAAAAACAAATCTAATCTGAATATGAATTAAGGAGCACAAACTAAAACTCTTTCAAATTTACACTAAAGAGAACAGTTGTATTTTTGTCAGGTTTGGGACTGAGACATTAGCAGGTTGTTTGCTAAAAATTCCTGCATGACATCCTGTCAGAAATATGTCTGCTTCAACCTCTGTGGTGCCATTGTGTCTGGCTTCAGTGGTGCGGGAATAGTGTAACGGACGTAACACAGACTGCTCCTGTCCCGGCAGCTGACATGGTGTCGGGGGGGGGGGGTTTGCGGTATTAATGTGAACTCAGACCACATGGCCTTAGAAAACACATGTTGATGAGGTTTTCCTCAAACATATTTGTGGACAACAGCATCACCGCACCCTTTATCCTCTGGCATTACAGCAACTCTGCTGCTGCCAGGGAGAGGAAGGGATGGAGGAGTAGATAAAAAAGAGTTGAAGAAGAGATGCAGGGATGAGAGCAGTAGTGATATAGAGCGTGAAGGTTAAAGGTTGTGGAGCAGTACACTGCTCACCGCTTCACTCCGCTCTGCTGCTGTGGAAGGACAGGGGTTAAAGGGGGATTTGTCAGGGTCTGTGTGTGGGGTAAAATACAGCCGATGTCTTTCTAATAGCATGGCTGTCCAGTCCTTAGAGGCTGATGTGTGTAATTTGGAGCTGTGGCTGTTGGCTGGCTGTGGTCGGCTGTGGTTGGCCACACCTTAAGGACTCAGCAGCAGGCGTTCGACGAGCAGAAGAGGCTGTCAGCACATGCTGACCTGCCTGTTGTTTTGATTTCAGCTATAACGGGGGTGCTACTAACGTGCACATGACATCCACCTCTCATGGAAATACAAGACAAATGGAGTGCAGGAAGCTGTCATCATTTACCGAAAAAACTGAGACTATTCAATGAAAACAGACTGATACAGAATGTTGGTCTATATGCTGTTTGTTGAAAACACAGACATGACTGACATTGAATAAAACACTGTTGTTTGCTGTTCAGGTGTTCATGTCCCAAGATGATGGTTAGTTTAAGCTTCAGAAGCCTGAGCAGATCCTGTCAGGGATCAGAGGAGGAGATGTTGGCAGATACAGGGTGGCTGTTGGCTGGACTGAAGCCGTTCACCACAGTTTAAAAAGCCGATTTGGATTCAGCAATGTGAGGAAACAGTGTAGGACTGAAGACCCAACGGAGGTTAACATGGAGGTTAACATGGAGATTAACATGGACATGTTTAGAGTATTTTTATAGTTTAGTGGAGTGTAACACCGGACTGTTTTAGAGTGTAGTGGAGTGTAATACTGGTGTGTTTTAGTGGAGTGTCTGACATGTTTCATAATGGATGTGCAGTAGAATGGATATGCAGTCATTGTTCTACTACATTTACATTTACATTTATGGCATGTGGCATTCTACTAGAGGGTCAGAGGTCAGTTCTATAGAGACACACACACACATAGAAATAAAAGATTGAAAATGAATGGGAAAAAGTCAAAAACCAACCAGTAACAAATCAGAACAGAGTCATGTAAACAGGGTTACGGAGAGGGCAGGAGGAGTCATGTAAACAGGGTTACGGAGAGGGCAGGAGGAGTCATGTAAACAGGGTTACGGAGAGGGCAGGAGGAGTCAT
>JAOXYF010000024.1:309369-322984 GCA_028565775.1 Sternarchorhynchus goeldii
CTACCTGCAGGTCTCTCTCCAGGCTCAGTAAATGGTACCTATGCCAGGTGACGAAGGCAGGGCCTTTATGGGAAAAGTCAATTGCTTTGAATGGTCTTCCAGGCCCTGAAATAAAGAAGCAAACAGTTGTATGGTTGTATGTACACAGTTATACATACATTACGTTCCATGTATTTTAGGTATAAGAAGACAAATAGACATTATAACTAACTTGTATGTATGTGATGTTTATTTATTAAATAGGCTTAATTCTGCTTGATTCTGCTTTATTTATCAAATAGGCTTTGGGCCTCTTAATTCTGTAGAACTAACCCACATCAAACCCGTATCCTCAGCAGCCTCAGTGGTGCTGTTAGTGTGATCTACTGTTTATGAGAATATGTCTATTTCTAATACATGTCTATTTTCTTTTTATGGTCTGTCAATGCTACAGTACAATTATGAAATACTATTTTAACAATGTCACTAACATTCAAATGAGCGACATCCTTAACCTTTAACCTTTACCCTTTAACCTAGTCCCTAACCAAAAAGCATTCTCAGATGATCATCTCAGTCATACAGACGCGCTCCACCCTCCCTAGTCCCGCCCCCTTGCCCCTCCTCTTTCCTCCACTCTCAGCCCCACCCAGAGCTCTACCACTCACCCAGCAGAGTGTCTCTGACAGAGTAGTAATGTTGCCATACGAACAGGTCGTAGATGGAGACGTTGTTGACCTGTGGCTCGGTCCCGTTTGGCCCCAGCAGGCCCAGCCAGTGCTCCTTGGCGATGACATAGTCAGGGTGGGCCGTGTTTTTGGCACTATCGAGAGCATCCAGGAATTCCTGCAGTTCGGTGGCGCTCAAGGAGTGAATGTCCTTCCGCGTGACCGGGGTCTTACGCCGGTCACACCGGAGACCTGTCCAGCCAAAGCTGCAATCCCCACAGTTGTAGCCAGAAAAGTGACCTGTTCAAAGAGCAGGTTTGGTCACTCTAATCACCTGAGTGCCTCTTATGCTCGAGCACAGAGGGCCGCAGTGAAAGGAGCTTAGACACAAAGGCCTGCTTGATAACTTTCTTCGACTGTGAAAAATAGGCTTTTATCCAAATGCAAAACAGGATCACATTATTACAGACAATTATATATATCAATATGATAAAGATGGAGAGCATGAATTTAGAAAGTTTACAGATTTAGGATTTAAAAAAAATGTAACACTTTAAAATCATGTAAACAATGTGTGCTAGGAACACAGCCTGAGACACACACACACACACACACACACACAAAAACAAATTCACACATACACATACACATACACACACTGCACATTCAGAACCCCTCACTGCATTCACCACTGCTCTTAAATGCCTCTAGATTTTGTGCCCGTACTGTTCTGTGTTAAACCCTCTAGATTTAGTGCCCGTACTGTTCTGTGTTAAACCCTCTAGATTTAGTGCCCATACTGCTCTGTGTTAAACCCTCTAGATTTAGTGCCCGTACTGCTCTGTGTTAACTCTAGATATGCACATGGTCCTCTCTCACTCCACCACGTTGGGCTGTTATCATTAGCAGAACTAAAGTACATTTATTCTCAGCTGCAGTATCTCAAAAATCTCATAAAACAAAGATCGTCATTATCTGGTAGTTCAAGTATCACACTCCACACTTTTTATATCATTTAAGATGATCTTAACTGTGCAATGTTTTTTTGGAAAATGGTGAACAGAGTAATTAGCACTGTAACTCACCGAAGCACTGGCAGGTCTGGTTGAAGAATTTGATGGGCCAGCGCTCGCGGTCGTCCACGTTCCTCAGGCTGTACGGTCCTCCCCAGGGCTGTGTGTCCACACGGACGGCGGTGCAGTTTCCCCGTCCAGACAGCACGCCGCACACATTCACCGGGTCAGCGCCAAGCGCTGGGCAGCACCGCCTGGACACGATGGCCTCCACCGTGCAACACACACGGGGAAACTGCGCTTTCGACTGCTGGCTCCATCCCAGCAGAACCAGCAGAACCAGCCAGAACCACACAACTCTGCTCATATCCTGCTCAGACCTGCTGCCGTGGCAACACTTTCCCCACAGAGCTGCTATGTGTACACTGTTCAAAACTGAATGGGGTTTGAAGAGTTGATGCACTTCTAAGTGTCTTTATACTGGCGCCCTGGACAGAATGAAGACTCTGTTTCAGTTTGCTTCACTGATATCATCTCCACCCCCTGCTTTGGGAAGGATTTGGGCAGTTGAGTCCCGTGGGGATCACCTGACACACAGGAGCTAAGAGCTGAACTTTTGCTGCCCGCCCAATAGAAAAAGAAATCTGAGTGTGTGTGTGTGTATGTGTGTGTGCATAAGTATGTATGTGTGCAAGTGTGTATATGCATGTGTGTATGTGTGTGTGTGTGTGTGTGTGTGTGTGTGTGTATGTATGTGTGTGTATGTATGTGTGTGTTTGTGTGTGTGTGTGTGTGTGTGTGTATGTGTGTAGGAAATATTCTTTTAATTAATGTATGTTTTTTCTCAGATTATATACATGAGAATGTAGGAAATATTCCTTTCACAGTGCGGATGGTCTAACAACATAAAGATGCTTTAATTTGGGAAGCAAAATCATAAATGTTTAGATTACTAACCTGGGGGCAAAACTCCTGCGTCAGTGTTTGAAACAGCATGCATATCATGAGGCTTTTATAGTCTCCTGCTTGCCCTTCTGTGGTTTAGATCCTAGATAAACAGTAAATGTGTATTTCATGTGTGTGTACACACACACACACACACAAACACACACACACACACACATATGTACACACACACCAGACATGCAGACGCGCACACACACACACACACATAGACACATACACACACATGTACACACACACACACATTCACACGTATGCCCAGTTGCAACAATGCTTGTCTGAACTCAACTACAAACTCAACTAGAAACACTAAACAAAGACTAAGAGTACTTACCTGGAAGAAAAGATAAAGGGAGAGGAAGAGAAAGAGAGAAAGAGAAGGAGAGAAAGAGAGAGAGGAAGAGAGAAAGAGAAAGAAAGAGAGAGAGAATGAGAGATAAGAAGCCCACAAGTTAGAAATTTATTATGTTTGTATATTAATAATTCAAAGAAAGGGTGCAAGCATTTCGGTTGTTGTGTTGTGTTGAGTTGTGTTGTGTTGTGTTGAGTTGTGTTGTGTTGAGTTGTGTTGTGTTGTGTGGTGTTGTGTTGAGTTGTGTTGTGTTGCATTGCGTTGCGTTGTGTTGAGTTGTGTTGCGTTGTGTTGAGTTGTGTTGTGTTGTGTTGTGTTGTGTTGAGTTGAGTTGTGTTGCGTTGAGTTGTGTTGAGTTGTGTTGCGTTGAGTTGTGTTGTGTTGTGTTGCATTACGTTGCGTTGAGTTGTGTTGTGTTGAGTTGTGTTGTGTTGTGTTGAGTTGTGTTGTGTTGAGTTGTGTTGTGTTGAGTTGAGTTGTGTTGTGTTGTGTTGTGTTGAGTTGTGTTGTGTTGTGTTGCATTACGTTGCGTTGAGTTGTGTTGTGTTGTGTTGTGTTGTGTTGTGTTGAGTTGTGTTGTGTTGAGTTGTGTTGAGTTGTGTTGTGTTGTGTTGTGTTGTGTCGAGTTGTGTTGTGTTGAGTTGTGTTGTGTTGTGTTGCGTTGCGTTGCGTTGCGTTGAGTTGTGTTGTGTTGTGTTGAGTTACGTCCAGCACCAGTACATACACACTGTACACACACTGTACACACACTGTACACACACTAGACACACACTGTACATACTTGCACAAGGTTCAACATCACAGTGTGATCTGCAACTTTACAATAGCACCAGGATCTCCATATGGTGGCGCCAGAGAGCTGTTTTGACTTTTCTGGAGAGCAAGCAGATGTTTTCATTTTCAGTGATAAAATGACTTATTATTATTGTTGTTGTTGTTGTTGTTGTTGTTGTTGTTGTTGATGATGTTGTGGTTGTTGTTGTTAGTTATTATGTACTGGATTATGCAGTGGATATTACTGGTTTTTATTCCTATTATTTTACCAATAATATTCTGTTTTTATGATTAAATTCTTAATCTTTTCCCTTTAAATTTTAGGATATATTGTATCTTTTTGTAAAGGTGCTATATAATTAGAGCTTATTATTGTTATTAATATTATTATTATTATTATTATTATTATTACTACTACTATTACTACTACTACTACTACTAGTACTATTACTATAATAAGTATATATCACAACAGGCTATCGTTTGCTCCAAACCATCACTAACTCTGGAAACTTTATACTGGACCTTAAGCAACGTGGATTCTGTGCCTCTCCTCTCTTCCTCCAGACTCTGGGACCTTAATTTTCAAAGGAAATGCAAAATTTACTTTCACCAGAGAACATAACTTTGAACCACTCAGCAGCAGTCCAGTTCAAGACGCTTCTGACGCTGTCTCTTGTTCAAGAGTGGCTTGACACAAGGAATGCGACAGCTGAAACCCATGTCTTGCATACGTCTGTGTGAGGTGGATCTTCACATTTTTGAACGGGGTTTGTTTCACAATCCTCTCCAGGATGTGGTTATCCCTATTGCTTGTACACTTTTTTCTACCACATCTTTTCCTTCCCTTCTCCTCTCTATTAATGTGCTTGGACACAGAGCTCTGTGAACAGCCTCTTTAACAATGACCTTTTGTGTCTTGCCCTCCTTGGGCAAGGTGTCAATGGTCGTCTTTTGGACAACTGTCCAGTCAGCAGTCTTCCCCATGATTGTGTATCCTACAGAACTAGACTGAGAGACCATTTAAAGGCTTTTGCAAGTGTTTTGAGTTAATTAGATGATTAGAGTGTGGCACCAGGTGTCTTCAATATTGAACCTTTTCACAATATTCTAATTTTCTGAGATAATGATTTTCAGTAGTTGTCAGTTATAATAATCAAAATTAAAAGAAGTAAACATTTGAAATATATCAGTCTGTGTGTAATGAATGTAATATACAAGTTTCACTTTTTGAATGGAATTACTGAAAAAAGAGAACTTTTTATGACCAGCACCTGTATGTGTGTGTATGTATGTGCAACTTATTTTAACACTGTTTCGAGTGTTGTCTACAAAGCAGCGTATTGGTGAACCTGAGTATGTACACCGCTGCTCTCCTCCAGATTCCTCATTATGTGGTTCGCGCTAAGGTCCACATTAACCTCCATTAATCCACCCAGGATGTTCCTCTCCCGTTTGTCCAGCTCTGCTTTTGTCCCATTGTGTTATTCCAATTTGAGATTCATTTATTTGCGCCCCTGTTTCCGCAGGTAATGCACGCGGTCCGTTTAAGTGCGGTTCATTACTCAGCGTCTAATTGCTCTAGCGTGGAACGCGCGTGCGATGTTGGGTCTTCCCTTTAGAATACGGGCCCGCGAGAAGCACTTCACACCAGCTCCTGCGGAATGGCGATTGTTTTAGTTCTGATAAAATGAAAATGTATTAATGAATTTTTATCTTCCACATTACAAGCTATGAAGTGTTTAGTCTTTGAAGTAGTAACAATGAATAACCCTCAGTAATAGGATTTCAAAGGGACATCACAGATGAAGGTGAAGCTGAATTTGTGCAACAAACTGTTTTGTTGTTATGGTAATGTGAAAATGCAGCGGTTTGGATAATGGCTGTTCGCACTCTCTGTCTGTGGTGCGAGCTTTAGGGAACGTAATGTGTTGGCTAAAGGGAGGGAGGACGTTCGCATTGTAATTGAGAGTTACTTCATGTTCATTTAACGAGAGGACAGCAGATTAAAAAGCAAAATGGAATAAAATGAGGTTTGAATATCTTATATATGACAGACGCAGGCTGTACACATTTTCTGTTGCACTTTACAGTACAACAAAAGCCTTCTGCATGCGTTTATAGTATAATAAAAGTCTTCTGCATGCGTTTACAGTATAATAAAAGCCTTCTGCATTTGATGCCTTCTGCATCTCGTCATCGAGGCCTTTCTGTCACAGCATTAATATGTTTCCTAAAATATAAGAAGCCGTCATGGTCAACCATCTGAAATGAAATTTCCACAAAGGTTCACCCTCCCCTCAGCTCACATCCCTCCTTCTATACTCCAGGTATACTCCACATCCCACAGTCTATACTCCAGTTATACTCCACATCCCACAGTCTATACTCCAGCTATATGCCACATCCCTCCATCTATACTCCAGCTATGCAACAAACTATACTCCATATCCCTCCGTCTATACTCCAGCTATACTCCACATCCCACAGTCTATACTCTAGCTTTACCCCCACATCCCTCAGTCTAGATTCCAGCTATACCCCATGCCCCTCTGGCTATACTCCTGCAATACTCCACGTACCTCAGTCTATTCTCCAGCTACTGAAGATTGTGATGCTAGGCCAGAATTTGCCTAGTTCACTGGAAACTGTGTGGAAACAAGATCTTGGCCTAGATCTTGGCCACAGTCTAAACAAGATCCTGGCCCAGATCTTGGCCACAGTCTAAAGAAGATCCTGGCCCAGATCTTGGCCAAAGTCTAAGCAAGATCCTGGCCCAAATCCTGGCTACAGTCTAAACAAGATCTTGGCCCAGATCCTGGCTACAGTCGAAACAAGCCTGTCAGCAGGCAGATGTGATGTGATCTCCACAGTTCTCTGCTCTGAGAAGAAATTCTGTTATGAAAGTATTTTCTACAAGGTAGTATCATACATTTACATTTAGTAGTCTAGCAGAGGGAACTACAAAACCACTATAATCTCCAGGTAGACCTGCCAAATTCTTGCTAACAAAAAAAGACTCTATCAACCTGACATGTGATGATACTTTTAGACTTTACCCAGCAACATCAGCAAACTGTGTGATGATGACTACAAAAACATGTGTTCTCCTATTAAGGACCTCTCCACAGACTGGACTCTGTCTGGCCTATAGGAGAGCACTTTGGAAAAGGTCATGATACCAGCACTTACAGAGTTATGTACAGTAAGTCCAGCTATCTCCACCGTACTATATACTAGAAGCCATACACTCAAATACATACTAACATAGTGCTAGAACATACTAACATAGTACTCTAACATACTACCATGGAACTGGTACATAGTATTGAAACATGATGTTGAGGGATTCTCAGGTGACCAGGTGACACACTTTTATGAGATAAATGTCCTGCTTCTTTTTGCTTTTTACAATATCAGTGGTGTTTTGGGGTAATTTCAGTGGTGTTGTGGGGAAATTTCAGTGGTGTTGTGGGGTAATATCAGTGGTGTTGTGGGGTAATTTCAGTGGTGTTGTGGGGTAATTTCAGTGGTGTTGTGGGGTAATATCAGTGGTGTTGTGGGGTAATATCAGTGGTGTTTTGGGGTAATTTCAGTGGTGTTGTGGGGTAATATCAGTGGTGTTGTGGGGTAATTTCAGTGGTGTTGTGGGGTAATATCAGTGGTGTTCTACTGCAGCTACATGAAGGACTGTGATGAATAATAAATACAGAATGCATTTATTTACCTTAAGCAAAGGGGAGGTCTTAAAATATGTATAAAATGTAAAAAATGTGAAAAAGTTGTTCAGTTTTTATTCATATAATATGTTAACCTATAAAACAAACAATTGACTGTAAGACCTTTGATAATTTTAAGAGGCACCATACATGCTGTATGTCGCTTATGTGAAGAAATGTTATGAACATCTAGATGCTCTAGGGGGCAGCATCATCCTTTCTGCCCCTTCATTAGTTTTGGCTTCACTGATGATGGTCTGTGCCTACAGTCAGAACTGTGCAGGTAGAAGAACCATCTACAGTGACTGCATTCTTTATGAGTGATCCACATTTCATAGTTTTATTTAAATAGTGTTGGTCTTCAATCTTGTACTGAGGTTGAGCCATTCAGTTAAGAAGAAGAACTGATAACCTGAAATTTTTGAAGTCATCTCTAGAACACAGATATACAACATTTTATAATTCAAAGGCACTGTATAAAAATTACTGTAATTTTGTATTATTACAAAGTAAAATTTTAACATTTTTATAGATTTGGACAAACAGCCATTTAAAGTTAACATGAATTCAACGCAGGTGTTTTCAGTAAATACTGCTGTCAAGTGCATTCAGGCGAACGGTTCCTAATCTCATGAGATGCTGTCGGAAGCTTTCACCTGTCGAGATCTTTCACCTGTTGGGACTTTTCACCTGCCGGGACCTTTTGCCTATCGAGATCTTTCACCTGTCGGGATTTTTCACCTTTCGGGACTTTTCACCTACCGGGACCTTTTGCCTGTCGAGATCTTTCACCTGTCGGGATTTTTCACCTGTCGGGACCTTTTACATGTCGGTGTCTTTCACCTGTCGGGACCTTTCACCTGTGCCTGTTTTGCCTCTTGTTCCATTAGGGATGGAAGTGCCAGCCTGAGTTTTGTTCTGTTGTCATGATCTCTGCTGTTAGAGGACGAGTCTCCTGAGGTGGCTAATTAGGGTCCTTCACACGTGCACAGGAGGTGAGAGTCTTCAAGATCACAAAACTCAGAGCTTTGGCAAAGGTGAGGCTGTGTCAACATAAACCAGTTTCCACACCACACGAAAGAAAAAAAAAAACCAAGAGTATTAGCTCATCCAGTCTCCACGGCAACTCCCGCCCACTTCTGTGGCAGCTTAGTGATTTACATTTTAGCATAATGCCAAGCATAGAGGAGGCACCAGGCTGATAAGTTACAAAGTGCTTCGGGGGTAAACCTTGTAAGAGAGGTTTTGGAGCTATTTACAGTGCTTCAAAAATCCTTCAGAGATGTGTCGCTCGAGGAAGAGATTGTTCGTGGTGGCGTCTGCTTTGCTCACAAAGCTTGACACAATGACTACAGAGTGTGTTGCACCAGAAATGACCAGATGACACTAATTCGAACACACTCATCCTCTCATACACTCAGAAATGAAGCCAATGAGCCTTTCCAGAAGAGTAGAGCACAGGGTTGTGGTCCACAGCCACGTACAGAAGGTCTTTAGAACTAGTTAATCACTATATAGGTCCTAGGCTTTCGAGGCCCAGTGTGTGTGTGTGTGTGTGTGTGTGTGTGTGTGTGTGTGTGTGTGTGGAGGAGGTGAAAAAGTGGAATAAAAGGAAAAAAATAGAAGAAAGAAAAAAAGAGAAGAAGCTTAAATGATTTCTAGGATGCAATTTAATTTTCAATGTGAGACTATTAAATTTTTGCAGCACATCCTCTGTTTGATGTTTTTGATTGTACGATTCACACAGCAGAAATGATGCAGAAATGCTAGAAATTCCAACAATGGAGGTGAGAAAAGCAATGGCTTTTCCCTCCCTTATCGAAATTGCTTTCTGTACAGTTGTTCCATTTGAAATGCATTTAATTGCAAATAAAAAAGGAAAAGAGAGAAAGAGTACAAACATGTGGCACTAAAGCCTTTTCTCATCTGTCAGGACAGAGCGAGCGAGCGAGTGAGCAAGAGAGAAAGAGAGAGAGAGAGAGAGAGAGAGAGAGAGAGAATATTCAAATGTGGAGGCAGGCAGACAATGAGATGGGACAGGCGTGCTCTGAATAGGCTGGACTCTCATGTTCGCTGTCCCAGACCAATCCACAACCTGCTCTCTGATATACCTCAACATAAGGTCGGCCCTCTGCCCCAGTTCATGACAATACCTGTCCCTCAAACACTGTTATTCATTCATAACATTGTATATAGTGTCAAATCTAAATTAGATACTTGATTATGAATGAATGAATGAATGAACCAAGAGAAGCAGGTCCTGTGTTCTCTTCTACCTGGTCCTGTTTGACAGAGTGAAGGATTTTCTTCTCGCCTTCCATTTCTTACATCGTCGTGTCTAAAGCACCACCAGCACAGAACAATTGTGTTTTCTCTCTCTGCATTGTGGGAAGGAGTGCAGTGAGGATTAAGGGGCCATAATGCAGATCATGAAGCTTTATGTGTCACACATACTGGGTGTGTCTCCAACACACACACACACACACACACACACACACACACACACACACACATACACACACATACACACAGACACACACATACACACAGACACACACACACACATACACACACACATACACACACATACACACACATACACACACACATACACACATACACACAGACACACACACATACACACACATAGACACACACACACACACACACACATACACACAGACACACACATACACACAGACACATACACACACACACACATAGAAACAGACACATATTCACACACACACAGACACACACACACACACATATACATACAAACACACACAAACACACACACATACACACACACACACACACATACACACACACCACACACACACACCCACACACACACACACACAACCCTTCAGGAAACTGAGGAAAGAAGTTATGGAAAGGAGGCAGAGTACACCCTTCAAACTTTCAAATTCTGCTAGGAATTCTATTTTTCCCCAACAAAGATTTATACATATTTATACAACCCCAAACTACTGATAAGGTAGGTGGTCAGGAGGGAAAGAGAGGAGAGGGAAGAGAGAGAGGAAAAAAAAATTCTTGGAATTGCCGAGGTAAACTTTATGTAAATGCCATAAAGTAATAGACTTGTAGTGCAAATCACACCATTTTATCTTTAATTTTGCTTTGCACCCCCAACTCCCCCCTCCATCTCTGCAGCCACCCCCACCCCCTCACACACACCCCATCCTCTTTCCGTAGGCTTAAAGGTGCATCAGAGATATGCATTTAAGCATATTCAGAACACGGGGCGTGAAATTAAATGTGTGGCAGAGTGGGGAAAATATACAGGCGCCGAGACGCCTTAAAAACAGTCATTTATGCAGATGGAATAGGAGGGAGCTGGAAATCATTTACAATGGGATGACCCTCTCGGCACACGTTTCTCCCCCTCACTGTTCTTTCCCTAATCTACCGCTGTATCTTCATTTTTCATTGAACTCGCCAGTTTGCTGCTAAGCAGCCTTGTAGATAAGCCAAAGAGCTGAAAGGAACTGACTGAAGGTGCTCAGTGGGCCCGTTTCTATTGCACTTTCACCCAAGGCAATGGGCAGAATTTAACGGATTCCTTCCAACATATGTTTTTGCCAGATAAGTAAACAGTGTGTGTCGGGAATGAAGAAAAAAAAGCATTTGCAATTTAATGACATTACAGCTCCCAGCTTAGCCTCTGCGCACTGTCAGTCGGTGAACAGCGGAAAGGAGAGTGAGGAGAGCACCGAAGAATGGAACAGGGTGTCATCAGTAGCTCTGGCTCCCTCTCTCCCTCTCCCTCTCTCCCTCTCTCCCTCTCTCCCTCTCCCTCTCTCCCTCTCCCTCTCTCCCTCTTCCTCTCTCCCTCTCTCCCTCTCTCCCTCTCTCCCTCTCCCTCTCTCCCTCTCTCCCTCTTCCTCTCTCCCTCTCTCCTGCTCCCTCTCTCCCTCTTCCTCTCTCCCTCTCTCCTGCTCCCTCTCTCCCTCTTCCCCTCTGCTTTTCCCTCTCTCCCTCCTCCTCTTTGTCTCCTTCTCTTCTCTCTTCATCTCTCTTCCTGTACTTCTCTCTCACTCTCTTCCACTCTTTTTTATTCTCACTCTCTTTCGCTCGCTCTCTCTCTCTTTTTCTCTCTCCCCTCACTCCTCCTCCTTTCCCCTTGCGAGAGGCCCTCATTCATGGTGCTGTTTCTTTCTTGTCTCTCTATTTTCCTGGAGTTTCTCCTGCACTTTTTCAGGTTGAAATGATCCATTCTTTTACCACCACAGGCCTTTTGTCCACTCGTCAAACTCTTTAACTCCACATTGGATTTCTTCACATTACCCAGAAGTCCTTTTGCCAAGATTTTTTTCTGTTCCTTTTTCTGCGTTACATTTCTTTCTCTTTTTTCTTCTCATCTGGCCTCATCAGGGCAGCTTGGCACAATAAGGCAGAGTGTCTAAATGTTGTCATAACAGAGAGAGTTAATACCAGAGAAGCCTTTAGGGAAATCTCCAGGGAAAATAACCTTAGTGTCTACATTTCAGCCAAAGTGGCAGAGCCATCCCCCATAAGACTGTGGGCAATATCCTCTCTCTCTCTCTCTCTCTCTCTCTCTCTCTCTCTCTCTCCCCAGCTGACTTATTATGGCAGACTAATTGTGCAGGAAAGCAGATTATGGAAGTGTTAGGATGTAACTCCTTGACCGTGTGCTAATGTGATGAGCCTGCTAGTTGCAGCTGAATGCTGGGCCACTCTCTGGTCTGTAATCTGCCTTTGGTATTAAACTCAACAAACCGGTTTGTTTGAGTACGGATCAATCGCTCGCTCATTATTGCTACAAGAAAGCTTCTGCTCTCACCGCTGGGCTGATCTCTCATTACACATGCTAAGAAAGACACTGGCAGACGGCTGCCTTCTGCACTGGAGACGGTCTGGGCCCCGAGGACCCCCGGGCCCATACAGGCATCGCACAGAGGAGCAGTGGGACAGGATATTGAGGGCAGGAAGTTTTGCCAAAAATGGGAATTTCAGGTCTTGCTTTAAAGGATACATCTTTACCCCTTGTGAGTGTGTGTGTGTGTGTGTGTGTATGTGTGTGTGTGTGTATGTGTGTGTGCATGTGTGTTTATTAAATTTGACAAACATTATATTTGAGAAACACAAATATTATTCATTTAATAAAGTGGCATGTTGTTCTAAAGGAGCACAAATCACATCACATATCACATCGCATCACATCACATCACATCACCACATCACATCACATCACATCACATCACATCACATCATGTCATGCTACAGTATTTAAGTTACCCTGGATAACGATGTCTGCAAACTATGTGCAAATGGAACCATGCTATTCAAACCTATTTCTTGAGAAACATTTAAAACAACAACCTGGTCCAATGTCCCCAGTGTTTGCGGATGCTGCTGTGCCAGAGCCCTGGACCTGCTGAAGCAGCTGACACTCCACAGCTACTTGGACTGAACGTGATGTAATAAAGCATAGCTGAGCCGCCCAGTGAAGGATGGCTCCCTCTGGACTCTTGGGCCTCCCAAAGGTTCTTCTTAATCCTGCCCTGGGAGTTTTTCCTTGCCACTGTTACCTTCAGCTTGTCAGGGATCTGGATCCTCAAAGTTATAAAGCTGCTTTGTAACAACATATGTATCACTGTAAAAACACTGTATAAATAACATTTGTGGTGCTGTAAAAACACTGTATAACTAACATGTATCACTGTAAAAACACTGTATAAATAACATATTTGTCACTGTAAAAACATTGTAAATATGTGGTACTGTAAAAGCACTGTATAAATAACATGTTTCACTGTAAAAACACTTTAAAAATAAATAAGATTTTATAAAGACCTTGACTTTATTTGATGCGCTGATGATATTGTGGTACACATCTGAACAGCTCTGAGGGATTTCTTCCTTCTACAAATTCCATTTAGACCTGAAATATACATGAAATATATATGAAATATACATGGAGTACAGCACATCCTGGGTGCAGATTCTCATTCTTATTGACAGCTGGTCACATTTATGCAAATATCTAACATTTACATGTATTAAAGATTAAGAGTTAAATAGATGTAAAAATAAAAAAGTATGAAAATTACCACATTCTCCTCCTCCTCCTCATGCCTGCGGGAGAGTAATGGCGCTGTT
>JAOXYF010000024.1:327068-342917 GCA_028565775.1 Sternarchorhynchus goeldii
ATGTATATATATCGGCCACAACGAGGGTCTCTGTATATATATATATATATACATTCTGTGTAATCAAAGTAAAAATAATTTGGTGAAGAGAAAATGATGATATTCAACATTTACTTTAATGGTTGGGCAAAACAACATGAAATAATAAATAAAAACATGAAATAATAAATAATATCATAATAAATAATATCATCATAATATTAAATGCACGGCAAATTAGGACTTTTGTAAACTGTATATTCTGGAGCAATAATCATAAATATTATATGTATGACGAGAGCTTTACACACACAGAAACAAATACGCATGTACACATTCACACATGTACATAATAATAATAATAATAATAATAATAATAATAATAATAACAATAATAGCCAACACTTCGCAGGGGTTTATGCACAGTAATAATAATCACAGTAATAATAATCACAGTAATAATAAATCCCAGCGCCAAAATAAAATGTTTCTTTTTCACAGATTTTTGCCTTCATGTGAAAATTTGTTCCGGTCCCCAAATTCGAGTTCGATTTAGGGTTAGGGTTAGGGTTTGGGTTTGGGTTTGGGTTATGGTCAGGTTTAGGGTTAGACTTAGGCTTGGTGGTTTAAGGTCCTCTGCACTTTCAAACTTGCCTGGCACTGAGGCCTTGTGCTGTTGATGAGGGTCTCACTTCTGCCTGTGACCCAGGCATGGTGACACGCCTCAGTTCTGAAGCTTCAATTTGACACGTCAAGGTGCAGCAGTAAAGGTGCAGCACTAGATAATTCTGGGTCTTTGCCCTCCTGGGAGTTTAACTGAGGTAAGGAAATGGAACCAGGGTCGTCTCCACAGATTACAGGTAATACAGTCCATCGCCCCCATAAACATCCTCGATACAGGCCACTTGCGATGGAGAGACTGCTCCAGGACACACGCTTTCACACTTTGATTTGCCTAAAATGAGCCGGGGAAGGCAGTGATGTCTCTTAGAATCTACAGAACATAGTGGCCTTGTACATGATCTCAACATAATCTTCATCCACAGTAGACCAAAAACATCAGCCTGGGAACAACTCACAAACAGCTGTTGTTGTTGTTAGTCATTTTTTCTCTTTCCCATGTTCTCTTTCTCTCTCTCTCTCTCTCTCTCTCTCTCTCTCTCTTAAGATGTTTTCTTTCTTTTTCTGTTCACTGTTTTGCTGATTAATGAATCAATAGATGTGATTAATGAATCAATAGATGTGTTCATATTTATGCGCTAAAATATAAAAAGTAAGAACATAATCCGTGAGATCACTGCAGCACTTGAGAAATGTTACATAAGCTTGTGAATTTGTTCATAAGTTTGTTCATTTGCTTGGTGAAGCAGGTTCTATAGACCATGATGTTATCAATATGTGAGGCTGAAGAGTGGCCTGCAGTAGTATTTACTCAGTAGTATTTACTCAGTAGTATTTACTCAGTAGTATTTACTCTTAACTGCACTAGAACAAACCCCAGCGTATAGTATATAGTATATAGTATATAATATTAGTAGGGAACCTTGTGTATAAATCACATACAATTCTGAGAGAAAAATGTTCCAAGGAAACTGAGGGAGAAAAAAAGACAAAGTGTAAAAGCCTTTTCACCTGGAGACACTGATGGAGTTCCTTCCAGCTTTGCCAGTGCCTTTCAGAGGCCCTCTTCACTCCTCCACACTCAGGCTCTAATAACAGCTTGTGTGAATTCACATGTAGTGCAAACATTCTTGATATAATAAAGTTGATTCATGTTTACAGCGACCCCTAGGTGCAATACAGTTAAACACCAGGTGCCTGAGCCCATCTTTATAACAATTTTCATTATTATTATTATTATTATTGTTGTTGTTGTTGTTGTTTTATCTGATACTATGGACTGTACAAGATTTAAGCTCCTTGAATATTTATAATGTGTATGATCGTTTGCCCACCAAATGTTAAAAATACTCACAACTGTAAAAGTGTATCTAGCAGAAATGCCCGATATGTAACATTATATACTCATAACCTGTTAATTACTAGGCTCAAATTCATACTGTAAGCAATGTTTATAAAGCTGAGAGGGTCTCACCCACACAGCTGAAAGAGTCTCACCCACACAACTGAGATGTTCTCACCTGCACAGCAGTTTCCCTTCCCCCGTTTGACAGGCTGATCTCTCTGACATTGCTCTGATACACACTGGTAAAACTCTGTCTCCCCTTGGGTGCACACCAAGCTCATTACTTCACTCATGTGTGCAAATCAGCCAAGTTTGATGAGTGTTCAGTTGCAGGGGCAGGTCCACATATGCACTGCAGGTTAACGGTGCTCACTGTCACAAAAGAGTTTTTGTTTTCATTAACCGTCATTTACATGCATCTCTGTAGTTATGAAGCTGATGCATAGTTATGAAGCAGATGCAGTTATGAAGCTGATGCACAGTTATGAAGCTGAGGCACAGTTATGAAGCTGATGCCCTGATACTTCAGTGTTTACACTGTTGACATCCATCACCATCAGTAAGTACCAGAGGGAGCCGCTGGATGTTCATCTCAACTCTGGTGTTGAGACGTTCATCCCAGCGATATGAAGCAGAATCCTTCACACTCACCATCCTGGATGTTTTGCCTCAGAAGATAACAGGTGTAACAGGTGTAACAGGTGTAACAGGTTTAACAGGTTTAAGAGGTTTACACTTTTAATCCCTGTAGTTCTTCACGTTTTAATTCCAGCTTTTTCTTTGCTTCCCAGCAAAATATTGCATTCAGGATTCAGCAGTTCATAAATTGTAAATTCAGTATTGTTTTATGTACCAAATGAATAGCTGTATCTACACAGTCAGATGATAAATCCGTGGTAAAATATATTCAGTCATGTACATGTTACATATTATATGTGCTACTTCATTGTAGGACCTGTAAGCATATGTCACGTAGTTCATGGACGTGTCTGCAGTCGATGAAGAAACCCAGCAGTTCCAAAGTCTGCAAACTAGAGATGTTTTAATAATGATGCTCATTTGCATCATTATTTGTCTTGATTAATTTCAAGCACACCTGTACAATTCAACCGTTTTATTTCTTTTTATCATAAGTATTTATTGATCATGTTTACCCTTCCATCTTGTTCATGTGTACAGGTGGACCCGCCCCCGGGGGGGGGGGGGGGGCTGCCTTATCTGTGCTGTGGGGGCCAGTGAACAGTGCAGAGGATCTGAAAAGATCAGTTGGCTGAAAATCAATAAGCACTAAAATGAAACTGTGTCTTGGAGTGTGTAGACTGGTCTTCCACAGGTTCCCTTCAAAAGGAATTTTGTTTGATACTGGCTGTTAAAAAAGATAAATGCTTGGCAGAATCTAGGACCCTTTGTGTTCAGTCTCTAACCCTTTCTGTACTAGAACACCACTGAATACACCCACATTTATAGTTACAATCAAAAGTCCAAATGCACAGTGTAAAGTGTTCCACATTTCAAAATCTCAGTTCTAACAACAATATATAATACTGTGGTGCTGAAAGTCATTTGATGGTTTACTGGACCTTACAGGTGTCAGGTTGGGGGGTCATTTACACAGGTGATGTACACAGGTGATTTACACAGGTGATGTACACAGGTGATGTACACAGGTGATGTAAACAGGTAATTTACACAGGTGATGTACACAGGTGATGTACACAGGTGATTTACACAGGTGATTTACACAGGTGATGTACACATGTGATTTACACAGGTGATGTACACAGGTGATGTACACAGGTGATTTACACAGGTGTTCATTTCATGTGAAACTGCATCATGCTCCCATCATGCTCTTCTCCTTCATTACCATGATAAACATTCACTGGATTTTAGGTCGAACTGCTTCCTGTACAGGTTTACCTGCCTCTGCTGCCCCCACAGACACTCCCCTGTTGGTGGTGGTCTTGATCCAAGCACACCCACAGGATTCCCACTCAGCAAAGTGCTCAGAGTTAGGGTTAGGGTTTGAGTTAAGGTTAGAGTTAGGAGTAATGATAGGGTGAGGGTGAGAGTTAGGGTCAGGGTCATGGTTAGAGTTAGAGTTAGAGTTAGAGTTAGAGTTAGAGTTGGTGTTAGGGTTAGGATTAGAGTTAGAGTTGGTGTTAGGGTTAAGGTTAGAGTTGGTGTTAGGGTTAAGGTTAGGGTTAAGGTTAGGGTTAACATTAGGGTTGGAGTTTGGGTTATTTGCATAGTTGCAATGACACCTTTTCCACTGAGCTCTGAAGGCAGAAGGGGAAAAACATATCTATTCAAAAGCCATTTACTTCATTCCTTTCTTGGCCGGTAAACCTATTCATCAATTGTTCTGCCTTGTTGATGGCTTTCTAATGCTAATCCAGCGTGTTAAATATCTTTTTGTTCCCCTTTCACTGTTTTGTCATTCAGTTTATCCAGTTCTGGTCACCCATTTTATTTATTTCTGTGCCTTTGCTCCATTCATGGACTCATGTATTTTTTATTGTTGTTTCACTGTCATGCAGTGTCAACTCCCCTCATTCAGTGGGGCTACTTGAAGGGTTCGGAGGGACAAAGCATGTACACATGGTGGAGCCATTCACCCCAGCCAGCTGGAGCGGCTGGAAAAAAAACCTTGTGAAAAGAAATCCTGCACAATGGCCTCAGCAGAAGTGCACAATGCTAACAGTTTTCCAAATACCACTGATTGCTTTCAGCACAATGAAGGAAAGCGGGCGCTTCTAGCAAGCGGCACTTCAACAAACAAGGGCCTCACAAAGGCTTCCCAGCCCAGGGCTTTTGTTCCTGAACTAAACCTCCTCGACTGGCTAAACGCTCCCACTGAAGGGAAGAGAAAGTTCTTTGAGTCTGCATTCCCCTTTTCTCCTTCTCAGAGCAAAGCCGAGGAAAAGAAACACAGGGGAGAGAGCGAGGATGTGGTCGCCAGGCTGGTAACGCGCACCTTTTGAGGAGCTGACGACCTTTCAAGACTGTTCGGCATCCAAACTGTCGGTCACACTATCTGAAACCTTTGACAACCTGGGAACAAATTCAATAGCAGTTAGGGAACAAGCTAAAACCAGCAGAAAAAAACACTTCACAAAGATCATCGAGGTTGGAGGCACTTCAGTTGTCACACTGCTAGCAAATCATTTTCTGCACTGTAAATTACATACTGCATGAGTTTGTGAGGTTCATTCAGCACTAAGTAAGGTCACCTTAGTCCCTTGTGCACAGCAGGAAGTTCCGTTAACATAAGTGATCAGGGCATTACAAAAGAGAATACAGGGCAGTGAAAGGGTTCAATTAACCGTGCTGGAAATAATTATCCTTGGACAGTCCAAATTAGTTTTGCATAATCGCTCTGATCCATATGAATTAACTTCTTAATGTAGCCTTAGAGGGGTGGTTCGCTTTAAGACCAGCCTCGGCTAAAGTCTCCCAATACACAAATACACAAATGCCCCCCAGACTCTCTCGCTCTCTCAGTCACACACGCGCGCGCGCACAAACACCCGCACATATGCATTTTGCTAAATCAGCGCGTGATTAAATAAACCGACGAGCAAGCGGACGCGCGCAGTACAAGCGCAATTTACAATCTGCGGCAAGTCCTGCTGTTTGGGCCTTTTTCTCTTAAGAGTCGTCAGACTCAAAGAAATGTCTGTTCAAAACCTTAAAAGGTTTCGTTTTTCTGGTTGTAGGGGGCTTAAACAGAAAACTACTCAGTTTTATCTTCCTTCCTATTCATGATTGGAGTAGTGGTAAATCGGGATTTGGCTCCTGATTACAATGAGTTGCTTTGGATTTCCAAGTAATTCTATTCAAAGCTTAAACAAAAGAGTCCTTTTCGGGATACCTTACACTTCACCTGGCCCGACCAAGCAAAGGTCCTTCAAGATACAAATCTTGTTCGCTATTAATCAAGAACTACAGAGCGAGTTTCTGTTCTCGCGCATAAGCTTTATTATAACCGTGTGTTCAATAAATGAACGATAGCCATTTTAGGTTTTAAAGTACATGTAAGTAGTGTTAAGTAAAACACATAACATACAATTTCGTAAATAGTAAAATAACGGATTGACTTCCTCATACCACACGAGCCTTGGCTAATAAATGCTTTATAGTCGTCGGTCATATATCATTTATGTGAGTTGGCACCCTCGTCGAATTCTGAGACTTTGGGCACGTGTGTGCGTGCGTGTGGCAGCGTGTGTGTGTGTGTGTATGTGTGAAAGAGAGAGTGAGAGAGAGTGTGTGTGTGTGTGTGTGAGAGAGAGAGTGTGTGTGTGTGTGAGAGAGAGAGAGTGTGTGTGTGTGTGTGTGTTACACCCATAAGAAGTTCATGACTTTCCATGGCCCAATATCAAAGGGCGCAATTTGTCATTAATTCAACGACGTGAGTGATAGCAATCTTCACTGAACAATAAATATTACAGACATCTATGAAACAGTCTTCAAAACTTAAAATATACACCTGATTTCTAATACAACAGCTCCGACATTTGGAGCACTGAGGATCAAACAGACTTCATTAACCTGTACATATTTACATGATTGTAATTATTTTTTGGAAAGACAAGAGCAAGTGCGGGTAAACGACTAAAGTTGTGCTAAAGTTCCAGGTAAATCATGTAATCGCTCGTTCAACATCGAAGTAAAAAAGTAACAAAGGAATATAACAGCGCGTGTACACTGGTCTCGACTGTTATGAATTGTTTCAGCAAACAACCCGATCCAGCGAGTCAAACAGGTGCACCGACAACTTACAGAAAACAAATATGGTACCTTCGCAAACAAATATGGTACCTTCTCAAACAAATGTGGTACCTTCTCAAACGAATATTCACATTGACAAGGGCATAAAAGGCTTCTAGTAACTCTCCGTCGGTTCAGAACACTGCCATCCGTATATATTCCCTTTTCGATTTACCAAGGTGAACAACACTGGAGAGATTTCCAAATAGGCTTTACCTTACACAAAGGTGTTAAGTAATATACACATGTGATATCTTTTATGCCAATCTCTGTATCACATGTTCGGGTTTGTGCATGCACCTTATTCGGTATTTAAAACTTTTCCGAGTCCACAGTCTCATAACGCCGCCGCGTAAGCAGGATACGGTTCAAGCTGTGGTTTACCCACTCCAGGAAGTAAGATGTAGGCTAGCGGCGGCTGCAGTCCTGCCGAGGGCCACGCGGCGCAGTTACAGGGAATCATGTAACCTGGATTACTTGGAGACGGATGGGAATGTGTGTGGGAGTGCGTCCCCGTGCCCACGCTTCCAGTCCCAGAGAAAGCTGTTGCGCCACTAGGATAACCTAGCGGTGACGCGTAAGGGAACGAGGGTGGAGAAAGGTCAGTCATTTTTGACCCAAGGTCAAAAAACGAGTAAGGGTTCGTGGACATGGATGGATTGAAGAAGACCCTCGCCGCTGCGGCCGCTGCCGCGGCTGCGGCTTTGTCGGGGTTGGTTATCAAGGATTCGGAGAGCGCTCCGCCCGGTAAGCCGTTTACCTTTAACGCTTCGTGCTCCCCCAAGTTATAAGGCACCGGGAAAGCGAATTTATCTTTTTTCATTAAAGTCTTGGGTTTCCGTCTCGGTCGGTATTTGTAGTCAGGGTGCTCCTTCATGTGCATCGCTCGCAGTCGCTTCGCCTCGTCGATAAATGGCCTTTTCTCTGACTCGGTGAGAAGTTTCCACTCGGCTCCGAGTCTCTTGCTTATCTCAGAATTGTGCATTTTGGGGTTCTCTTGAGCCATCTTTCGCCTCTGAGCTCTGGACCACACCATAAATGCATTCATAGGACGCTTTACGTGATCTATGGGTTTTGACATGATGATTTAAAAGTTCTTTCCACCTGACAAGGTAGTTAGCCTTTGTAATGTACTTAAATAGAGATCAGTCACTTAGGAACGATATATCAAACTGCATTAGATTTACTGATCAATCTAGATAAATACAGTACAATGTCAGAAGCAATATGTGATTCCCAGCTTACTTCAGTCTTAGTTGTTCATCCTCGCGCCGGGTCCTGCCGTCCACGCTCAAGGAAAAGCAGCGATTGTGGTCCTGCGAAATTCGCCTAACTTTTACAAAGTGGTTTTCTTTGAAACATTGTTAGTATCCAGTCCGGTAAATGACGACTAAGAGAGAAAAAAAGACGCGTCCTCTTGCTCTCTCGTTTTCCTCTTCACCATAGTGACTTCACCGCTACTGATAACTTGAATGCAGTATTCACGCAAATGCTTGTCAACTGCGCAGCCACATGCGAAAATAAGAATCCCACTGGCAGGTGGAGAAAGGGCCTCGCGGTCATGCGCACTGCTCCTGACACAAACTGAGCGTTCCCAAATCCCACCACGTGGAGGGGAGCCACGAAGAGAATTTTTTTTTTCTTTTTTAACATCGAGAGCGAATTGTGCCATGTATGTTACACTGTTAAACAGATTTTCGCTTTAAATCACAGAATATAATAACAACAACAACAACAACAATAATAATAATAATAATAATAATAATAATAATAATAATAACCACAAAAAAACGACAACTATAATACAGCCAAATGTTTCAGTATGTGCTTCATACGTTTTTCTTTAGTTGTTGTAATAAGTGGGTTTATACTTAAGACATAACCTAATAAAGACAAAAACAACCACGCACATTCCCTTCAAATTAAAGATTCGGATACAACTACTTGGTCGATGGTTCGACAGTGTAAAGAAACGATTTTACCGGACAGTGTACTGGGGGGTCGTACACCCCAGCCATGAGATGCGGTACTTCTCTGCCATCTGTTGATCATGATTATCATATTCAGTAAATGAACAAGACACGGTTAGAACTCGGTGTCTAAAATGTAATCTGTTTGCGATAAAGGGATTTGGATTTTGCAAGGATATTTACGTCATGTAATTTATCCCTGCCAGATATGTGGCAAATGTCGTTACATCAAATGTAAGCAGTTTCAGTATATGAAATATTTAAATAATATTACCACTGTTTACACGTATTCTTATGTCTGACAGGAAACTAAAAGATTTTGGAACCCCATTGTCCCTCGTTCATAAATACTACAATACCGTCTAATGACCCCTGTAACGCGCTCCTATACTACTGTAGTTCAGGGGCTTGAATGGTTCCTTCCAACAAGTAATACATATTGTAATATTGTTCTTTTTATTCATTTGTCATTTGTTCACGCAGTCTCTCACTCTCTCTCTCTCTCACTCTCTCTCTCTCTCTCTCTCTCTCTCTCTCTCTCTGTTGACATGTTGACAAATAACTTATAAAAATAGCTAATCCACTGTATAATAATCATTTTATATATATAAAACTTTAAGGTAGCTTAAAGTGTTTATTAGTGTTTGTACTAATATAATTTTAGGCTGTCAAATATTCCATAATAAGATGCTGCCGGTTTCGTTCACACTCATTCAGAGGATTGATTGAACTGATTTTATTTTCTTTGTTACTTGTTATTAAAAATAAGTATAAAGAAATGGTCTTTTCTAACGAGCGGGGAATATCCGCGAATAAGCGACTCATAAAAAGTCATACTGAATGCTATATTATTATTATTAGTAGTAGTAGTAGTATTGTTACTGTTGTTGTTGTTGTTATCAGCTATATTCATTTTCTTAGTTTATTACTATTCATATTCGTATTATTTTTATTCTTATTACATTTAATCGAAAATTATTCTATCAGAGATCCCCACGCCTTGATAATTATTAAAATAGGGATGTGTTCAGGGGAGGGAGCGTTTTATCAAGAGTCAGAGTCAGAAAATAAAGATGAGGAATATTCATAAAAGCAGTTATCATGAAATGTCATCCTGCGTTTTGAATGACACTAGGACACTAGATGCCGCAAAAATGTTGAAAGCCTTCGTTTACTATAGCTCAGGATAAGTCATTTCTACTATAATTAAATTACGGCTATTGACGGATGAACTGTACCGCAGTTACCCTGCCTTTCTCCCAGCTTCTTTTTGTTGGACCTCCAGCTACGCTGATCGCTGATTACGTGACGTGAAGACCGTTATAGGTGACTGACAACTCCTCACACGAGCTAATGCCGAGATCGTTTTGGATGCCGTGATATTTTGGATGATGTAGGTAACGAACCTGTCTTCTCAACTCTAAAACAAAATATTTCAGATACATATGTGTTGACTCTAAAATATCAGTATATCAGCATAAAAACAAAACAAAATGTGCACGTTCAAGATGAGACTTCGAAATTATTGCCAATTCAAATATTTCTCTAGAAAATATGATCCTAATCTCCATCTGCATACTGTTCTGTTTAGGCCGATTTCATAACCCTTCTGTTACTGCATTATCTGTGTCGCGTGACTGTAGGCTGTGAAAGCGTCGTTTAAATAACTGAAGCTGAGTGGTTTAAAGGGGAGGGAAATTAGTAGAAGATAAGGTAGGCTACTGTTCACCGCCACTGTCACTTTACCCACTGACGGACGACAGTGACGAGCGGAATTGAAGGACCAGTTGCAGCCTGAGGAGAGACGCTCTGCAGTGTCTCATCTGACGACCTTTGAGTTACTAATGGGGCCCTGGGGAAAATGCAGCCTTCTGATTTATATTTATATATATATATATAAATAGTATATATAGTATTTATATATATAGTATTTATATCTATATAGTATTTATATATATAGTAGCTCCTCACCAGCAAACAGACTGTGTGGTACGAGAGAAAAATGTTCTTCTGTCTGACTGCTTCAGCACTATAACTGATCAATTAAAGAATCTTTAATCTATGAAATACAAGAAATACTTGAAAATTTTGGAATAATATCTTTTGCAATAGGGGACTTACGGGGACTTAAATGTAATAATTCAGGCCTGAAAAAAATTCAATAAAATATTTTAAAGAAATACATTAAAATCTAAACATAATACACAAGAGGAAAGAACCGCGTAAATCCTGCCGTCGGTCTCAACTTTGTTTAAAATCTGCCAGCAAGTCAGACAGGAGCGGCTTGATAAAAATATAAGTAGTAAAATGAATCTACAGTGTTTGTTGTTTTGATCCACAACATAAATTCTATTGGATGAAGTAGCTTTAAAAGCAGACAGGAACTCTTGATAGCTGGTCTTCCTTCCCCTTGCTCTTGATAGCTGGTCTTCCTTCCCCCTGTTAAATACCACAGTACTGTGTTCAATAGAGAGAGCACTGGATTAAGGTCCCACTGTAGTCCAAATGATCAATATCTCTATACATGAATCAGGAATGATGATTAAATAAGGATTATCTGCACTGTATATATCTGGTGTATAAATGTTTTTAGGAAATAAGTTTTAAAATTCTGTCTTAGAGGAAGAACATGACAACCAAAGCATATCCAACCCGTTTTTAAATACTTTTAGGTGGTTTTCCCAGACTAGGTTCCAAAAACTAAAGTGTAAAAATAATGTCCATTGGTGATTTTCCTTTGCCACTTCAGTTTAGACCAAACTAGACTTTAGGAGACCAGGAGCATAAAGATATTTTTAAAGTTCAAGGTTTTATTTACATTCTTTTTAACAGCTTAAAGTGTAAAAATGCAAACCCCTGTTTTTTGTAATGTGTAGGATTAGCTACATGGCTTTATAATGTGTAAGGTTAGCTACAGGGGGTTAGTAATGTATAGGGTTAGTTACAGGGGGTTAGTAATGTATAGGGTTAGTTACAGGGGGTTAGTAATGTGTAGGGTTAGCTACAGGGGGTTAGTAATGTGTAGGGTTAGCTACAGGGGGTTAGTAATGTAAAGAGTTAGCTACAGGGGGGTTAGTAATGTGTAGGGTTAGCTACAGGGGGTTAGTAATGTAAAGGGTTAGCTATAGGGGGGTTAGTAATGTGTAGGGTTAGCTACAGGGTTTTTTCTTCAAAACAGAACAAAGGTTAAAGGAAATAATTTAGCTGAAAAGAAAGTGATTCAATGTGGATGCAGAAATGTTTTTTTTAAGTTCTGTGTTTTGTTTATTGGTTTATGTTGCATATTTACTCAGGGACAAAAAGAATGTGGAAAATGTAGGAGGTAAAGCCTTCCATTTCTCTCTCCTTTCTCTTTCTCTCTCACTCTCTCTCCACCTCTTTTTCTGTCTCCCTCTTCCTCTCTCTCTCTCTCTCTCTCACTCACTCTCTCTCCACCTCTCACTGAATCTTTTAGAACTGCGTTATTTTGATTTTAGACCTTTGCTTTTTAAAAATATTATATACAAATTGTCACTTTCTCATAAATACATATTTAAACCAAAAACAATAGAATCATTATTGTCATGGATTCAATTCATGGACACAATTCAATGTAAATATTTAATTGCAGCTCCACCAGAGCTAAACATTTTCTCAATTTCTGTAATTATTTACCTGTGGTATTTTTGTAATTACTCTAATTAAGATTCCCATGACCAGAATTAAGTGTCTTTGTTTCTGTCTGAATTAATGCAGTAAAAGGCCCGTGAGGTCATGAAGGTTTATATTAAACAAAATATGTTAACATGGCCTTATGGGTAATTTTTATGTTGCTGTTAGTTTTATGTATGACAGATTCACGTGATTGTAATATTGCAAAATGCAGCAAAGGAATTTAATACCATAATTAACTTCATAATTTAATGCAAAAATCTGGTGTATATTGTATGTTTGTGAAAATATTTTGTTAACATTTCTAGAGTTAAATGCTGTATAATTCTGAATGTCATTTTCAGACAATGTTCTGATCTAACAGGGTGGTCGCTGGCTATTTTTGGAGCTGTGAACTGAAGAGGAAACATTGTGGAGGGAAGTCGAGGTCTGCAGAAATCACTGTAATACTGTGATATGATTATACCATTCGGGCAAACAGGTTCAGTCACACAGTTCTCCACCGAGACCCCTGCACCGACCCTGACGGAACCTCAGGGATTCTCCACAAGACCTTCTGCTATTTGTCAAATCAAATTCTCTCCTCTGTGTTTACCCACAAACCCCAACAGGCCCATGTTTAGCTACAAAAATAAGTGTTTTTTTCTTCTCCCATAGTCCTGTGGTTTAGAAACCAGAGTGGAATCACCCACCTTCCCCCTCATCCCCACAGGCGTTGTTGTGACATTTTGAGAAGATTCACTATTTTGAAGTGTTTAACTGGTGTGTTATCGGCAGGAGTCTTTTACATTATTATTGCATCTTATCGAGACTGCATCACAACCCGAGCCAAAGAGAGAGGTGTAATTACCCAGGCTGTTACCTGATAGAGGCCCTTCCTATCAGCTTCATCACAGAGCTCCTCTCTGTCTCATCACAAGTGAGAGATAGAGAGAGATACAGAGAATGGGAGAGAGAGACACAGACAAGAGAAAGAAAGAGTGAGAGACAGAATGTGAGACAGAATGTGAGACAGAAAGAAAGAAAGAAAGAAAGAAAGAAAGAAAGAAAGAAAGAAAGAAAGAAAGAAAGAAAGAAAGAAAGAATGGGCGAGAGAGAGGGTGAAAGAAAGAGGGAGGTGGGGAGACACCTGATTGCACATCTTAAAGATAAAGTTAAGGTTCCAGGTTGGATCAAGGAGAAGCTGACAGGCCTTTTCACCCCTTGGCACAAAGATGGCATCTTCTCTCCCTGCTCTCTGCTTGTCTCGCACTTTCTGAGAGACGCACAGAACTGATTCAGGCTTCTTGAACCTGCAGTAATGCTTGACTTGCTGTTTAACTTTTCATTGTGCTGTCTGTCTGGCTGTAAAGACCAGGCTGTTCATTATAGTCTGCCCAGCACATTCACAGATAGAGAGTGAACTTCTTCACTTCACAAATACTATTCAACCTTCCAAATATACCAGATTGTTGATAGATTCTCTTTTTTTGAGGAAGGAGAAAGAAGGCTGGATTTAAACAGCCTCTAATTTCTTTGCTGGTACTAAAAAATACAATTCTAAACCAGGGGCTCTTGTGTGTTTTGTTCACATGTATGGCATAACCCTCACAGTTTACAAATCCTTCATATTAAGTATGTTCTTTCCCACTGCGAGACTTTAAAGCAATGTGGATGTCACTGAAAACAAAAATAACTTATTTCTGATGAATTTTTTTTACTGAAAATTAAATCTAATTCCATTAGAAAGTTTTTACTGGGACTCTTTGTTTCTGTTCCTGTTTGTTGTTCAAAGTAGAAGAAAGTCAGAGGAACCAAACTGCTTGTTTATAGTTTTAGAAAATTACATTTACAGCATTTTCCTCACATGCAGTGTTAGGCTTAGCAGTGTTAACCCCAATGCAGTGTTAACCCCAATGCAGTGTTAACTTAACCCCAACGCAGTATTAACTTAACCCCAACGCAGTATTAACTTAACCCCAATGCAGTGTTGACCCCAATGCAGTGTTAACTTAACTCCAAAGCAGTGTTAACTTAACCCCAAAGCAGTATTAACTTAACCCCAAAGCAGTATTAACTTAACCCCAACGCAGTATTAACTTAACCTCAATGCAGTGTTAACTTAACCCCAACATTAACCCATACATGCTTGTCCATGGATGTAATGTTAAAGACCTTGAATAAATTATTGGCTAAAGACCATTTGCCTCCTGACCTACTAACCACACTACTTTTAACTGATGGTGTGTATATGAACCTTTCCATTATATGGAGATAAAGTTTACTGTGCATTTTCTAACACTTTTAACACATTTCTAACAAATGTTACTTCTCGGACATGGGAGGAGCTTATTCAGGCTATTCTGTTTTCTTTTGTTCCCAGTGTTTTCCTGTTGCTGTGATCACTGGGACTGTCTTGTTGCTGTGATGAACATGCAGCATCTGTCATACACTTCAAGACCTTCCACACATTCCTGTGGACACCATCGCAACTTCCATCATTGCAACTTCCACACTTAAGAACAAAAGAACACGTGGGTCTTGTTGAAAGACACTGATGTCAAGATAATGTCAGTCAAAAAGTCAGAGCAATGGGGGGGCATTAGGGCCATATGAAGAGATTGTTGGGTGCAGAATATAAGATGATCCAAAGTGATTCCTGCTGACATCATCAGCGAAAGAAATGTACTGTTCAGTCTTTCAACCTCTGCACATGACTCAGACCACATGACCCAGACCACATGACCCAGATCACATGACCCAGATCACATGACCTCACATCGATACCTCTAGGAAGCATTGAGGCCATGTGCGGTAGACCAGGTGGAGGGTTAGTACTGTTCTTCTGCCCTCTTCTGAGTACAGAAGCATTCATGAACAGTGCTGCAATTCATAATGAGCAAGAACTTCCATGAACTTCAATGTTATAAAAATTTAAAATCTGAAAGTGTTGAGATCGAACAACCATCATCAACACCCAAAGAAGACTACACATCCCAGAGCTCTTCTCTGACCTGCACCCCGGTGGAGGCGTGAACTTTCCCTGGTTTTCTGTGCAGCTCTGACTGTCTTCACTGACTCACTGGGCACTTAAATGAACTCATAAAATAAATGAACTTTGTACAGTCACTGTAGCCAGAACTTTAGCCTGATAGTATTCTTGATATTAACCTAATTATGTTATGCATGAAGATTTGTATTTGAAAGTGACCACAAAGCACTTTGGTAAGTCACTGTGATCAAGAGCATCTGCCAAATGCTGTACGTGTGATGTAAATGTAACTATGCCTAACTTCTCTTTGAGTTTACATATCTGTCAGTCCATATAAAACTAACTGCTGCTATAAAGACATTACCAATGCTCCTGTGATGTTCCCTGTCTTTATCTGACAACTGGTCAACCACACCAGTTTACCAGAGGTGAGAGGGAGCAAGGATGACAGAAAATAATCTAAGGTAAACATCTGTCTGGCTGCAGGACTCATGAAGATAATCTGAGGTAAACATCTGTCTGGCTGCAGGACTCATGAA
>JAOXYF010000024.1:359553-374483 GCA_028565775.1 Sternarchorhynchus goeldii
TCTCTCTCTCTCTCTCTCTCTCACACACACACACACACACACACACACACACACACACACACACACACACACACACTTTCTCTTATGTGTAAAGACTCATCAGTCATAGACAAAGCAATGACATCATCAATAAGCATTTTTCCCATCCACTGGTAGAATCAGGAACTTTATTTACTGAGGAGTTCAGCTTTGCCCCATTGTTCGATCTTTCACTTTGGACTTTGCATTCACAGCTGGGGAACTAAAGGCCATTTAAGTAAAGTGATGGAGTATGTAAAGGATTTAGACTAAAGGCACGTCCAGAGGTCTTCAGCTCGCCTCACTGAGAGAAGCCGAGCTTAAACAGACGTGCAGGTGGACGGGTCTGCTTCAGCCCTTCACTCTAGCTCAGTCCTCTCTGTTATGCCCAACATGTTCATTTTTAATGTGCATTCATTGTACTGAGTAATCCTGTATGAGGTTTTGAATGTTAAAATATCTGTAGAAATGTGTGAATTTACTTCTTCTGTAGCCTTTGAGTTGTTTTAAATGTCATAACAAAAATGTTAACGTGTCTTCAGCAAAACAAGATACTCGGTATCATGCAGAATTTGCTTAAATTAATTTTATAACATTTTTGATTATAGAATGATCTGATTTTTGATTTAGAAAATTAATTTAAGCAAAGTTCTGTATGATATACAACAGAACACAAAGGATAAATTAAAATATTTTATTAATCCATGTAGAGAGTTAAAGTATTAAGTTGTTAAATCATAGATGATTCATTATAAGTGGAGTTGTAGACCTGCTGCTTCAGAACTCATGCATAAATGACTGGATTCATTCATCCAGTGAATCAGCAAGTCCTGATTCATACACAGAGAGAGAGAGAGAGAGAGAGAGAGAGAGAGAGTTATTATATATACAAACTTTTAATCAGTGTGTTAAGCTGCTAGTGAACATTCAGGGCTTTGCTTTTCCTGAACACCAGGCATTCTGTCGACCTTTTAGAGATGAGAACAACATCCTCACAGCTCATTCACTGGGGCTCCACTGTGTGGGCATCACAAGCCCCAGTCCAGACGCTGCTGTGCAGTGTCCTCCTTTCCCGTCTCTCTGAGCAGTGTGTGATTAAAGTTCCTATAATCCAAACCTTCAGATGCATGTTAACCCTTCTTATATCACAGCATCAAATTTTCCTTGCAAAATGTTATTATAGTGGATATGATTTAGTCTGATTCAATGCAATTTTTTATCAGTTATTTTGCTTGCTCACATCAGACCAAATGCACACACAATGTCAAATTAAAGGAGCTTCAGACCAAAGCAGCTGCATGGTGATATTATCAAATCCATAGCAAACGCAATAAAAAAAATGTCTTTTTGCAGTCAGTGACTGATTGATACTTGTTGTGTTATAACCTTTTGGTTGGTTCATATACATTTTATACAAAGCAGAATGTCTGTCTCATGGGTCCTACAGGGTAGAAGACCTTTGTGCCTTACAGACCCAATACAACGTGAATTTATTCATCAGTTGTATTCACTGCCTTTACATTGTGCTGACTGTCTCAAATTGTATTTTTTTATTTCGGTAGGATTAACTTCATTGTGCAGGCCGTCAGATTTTCTTTCTCTCCTCGGTCTATTTATTTAAAGCTCCATCAGCACTCCGCTGACAGCAGAACTATTTCTCCCACTGACGAGATAAATTCTGAAATGTTCCTGTTAGGAGGAACGCACGCAAAGGGAAGCTATCCATTTTACAACGACACTTATTGTGCAAACTTTGTTCCCCCTTTCTTTACTAGCTGTACTTATCAGGGAGGAAGCAGAGGAGGAGTGTATTGCCTCCTCTGCTGTAGATTGGGCCTGGAGTTTTTCCCCATTGTGCTGCCGTGGCGTCTGCTCACAAGCGCCGATCGCTTTCGAGCGCCGTCAGCTCTGCGTCGGGTGTGTCGAGCGTCGCTAGGGCCGCACCGCTACATCTGCTGCACACCGCCTCCTCGCCGAGACTCTGGCTGCCAGCCCTGACACCCGACACAAAGTAATCACACATCACAGCGTTTAATCAGTGGGACAAGCACTCCGGAGGGCTGGCGTGTCAATATCCCACTCTCTCATTAAGTGTTTGGATTGCACATCCACACTGTCAGATAAACAGAGTGGAAAATTAAGATTAAAAATATGGTAATTTCATTTCAGTACAGGCAAGAGCCCAGTCAGGCTGGCCCATTATACTATTGATTACTCTGAATTCAATTTCTCCTTTCAACGTAGGCTAAACTTTAATCTATTCACACCCCAACAAGCCCCACTCCCCCGGGGCTATTTGAGAGTAAGTAACCATTTAATATAGAAAATCACTATCTTTAATGAATTGTGTAAATCACAGTGCTTAAACGACCTCATGGTTTTCAATTCAGGACCCAAATGGATATCCTTCTGTCAACCCCTATTAACAGTAAGAGGTTCTCCTTTGGCTTTAATATGTATATAAACACACTTCTGCCTAAATGTTTGACATTTAACAACAGCATAACAGCAACCAGCCTGGAAACAAAAAAGAGAATCATATCTGAAAGCACAATAGAGGGAAGGGAATACAAGGGAATGGATGATTACAAAACAACTACAAAATATTATACATTTCAAAGAACTGTGTTTCATGTAGATTACGGACATTAAATAATTACAGAGAACCCAGTGGGCTTAATGGGAGAAACTGGGGTCTCTCCAAACCTGGGTGTGGAATGTCCCACATCTTAGCATATCGATATAGCCAAACATTCTTCATATCAACATTAGCACTTACAGGTATCTCCAGTTACTAGAAAAAGTTTATTATGTGTTTATTACTAGAAAAACGTATTATTTCCCTTAAATGTTTGCATACATTTGGACACTCTTGTCTTCTAAAAGGTGATGTGATATTTTATAGTAAAAAGGCCTTAAATGGGGAGGCACTTAGAGTTTAGGAAAGGAGGAACTTGTAATTTAGAACATTGTCAAGAATATCCATATTTTTAATTACTTTGAAAACTGAAAAATTGGGAAAGTTGTAACTTTATAGTTTTGATCTGATGTTGTGCATCAAGCATCACAGTAGGATTTGGTGATAGGTGAGAATGTTCTGGTGATTAGTGGGAATGTTCTGGTGATTAGTGGGGATGTTCTGGTGATTAGTTGGGATGTTCTGGTGATTAGTGGGAATTTTCTTGTGATTAGTGGGCATATTCTGGAGCTCCTGTCCAAGTTTACATTTACATTTAAGGCGTGTAGCAGATGCTCTTAACCAGAGCGACTTACAAAGATGCTTTGTCATCTACTCATAGAACACATCAGTATTCTAGTACAGATTAAAGACAGTACAGATTCAAAGATGCCATTAAACTAGTATAATGTACAGGTAAAGTCAAAGTTGAGTATCTGTAAGGGTCATTATTAGTGAGCTACCTACGTTCAGGTGATCCAGGTTTAGATCAGGTGGGTGCAGGTGGACAGGTAGCCCAGGTGGGGAAGGCTCAGAATCTTCCTCAGTGTCAGAGCAATATACATGTAACAGGAGCAAATGTACAGTTCAGCATATTTAACAGACTGTTAGCTATATGTAGCAGGTGTAGCTACAGGTGTAGAAATGCTCTTAACAGCAAGGACATGCCCTGATGCACCGAAGGTCATCACAAACATTTGTTATTTCTTCTATTGAACTTTTGAAGTTGCTTATGTAAATGAACAGGCCATCAAATCCATTAGCCATTAAGACAACAATTCTATTCGATTTTTTATGCAGTTATAGCAGTAAGGTGCAGATCTGTAGGTCTGATGTATGCAACTAGGTAAATGTGAAACAGTTGCACGTCGTATTTAACCACAGACACTTGGTAGACTAGAGCTGTACAGTCACTGGACAATGAAAACCTGTTTACTCCTGGCTTCCTTCAGCCTGCAGTACTAGTACACTCTGTGATACAGTACTAGTACACTCTGTGATACAGTACTAGTACACTCTGTGATGCAGTACTAGTACACTCTGTGATAAAGTACTAGTACACTCTGTGATGCAGTACTAATACACTCTGTGATACAGTACTAGTACACTCTGTGATGCAGTACTAGTACACTCTGTGATACAGTACTAGTACACTCTGTGATAAAGTACTAGTACACTCTGTGATGCAGTACTAGTACACTCTGTGATGCAGTACTAGTACACTCTGTGATGTGCAGTTCCCTGGTTCTACTAAAGAACAAGTTTAATGGATGTGATCCCATTTTCTGATCCTTTTACCCAGAACAAAAGCATCCATACACTCACATGTAGGATAACAGTTACACACAAACACAAGGAGATGTGTGAAAAGGTGAAAACAGTTTTGTTATCAGATCTATTTTTTAACACAGTGAAACAGTAACAAAGCAGAACAGGCCGATCAGATGATTTTTCATGCAGTTCTGAGCTTTGACTGACAGCTTCAAAGCTTTTACTGTCTCATCTGAGTCCCAGTACTAATAAGCGGAGTCCCCTGCTTTCAGGGGGAAGTAATCAGATCTGTGACTGTGATTGAGTGACAGACAATGTAAAAGAGAAAATAACAGTCTAAACAATGAAACAGTGTTACTACCAGTACGGTCCTGTGCAGGAGAACATGATAGGGTAAAACACAGCCACACAGGCTCTATGAAATAGTTTTTTTTATGCTCATTTCTTGCTGTGGTGAACAATATACAGCTGGACTGATAAATGTGGGACAGAGAAGGACCAGAGAGAGTGTGACATGTTCCCTCCTCACACAAAAGACCTGTTTGAAGTCGCAATATCGCATCAGTGGCCTCTGACAGATGCACATAAGAAATGGAACTGAACAATGAATAGTCGAGTTCTCTTATCTAGAGTGTGGCTGAAGGGGGATATATCACAAATGAATTTCAAAGGAAAAAAGAAACATATATTAAGTATGAGCACTATTACTGTAATCCCCCCAGAAACTTTATCCTAGAACCAGGCAAAGTTAAATCACATATTCCCAAATAGATGAAGAAAGAGAGAGAGAGAAATAGTAGATGCTTCTTTTTAAATTGTCACTGTGAAAGTAGCTGAAGTGGATTTTTAAAGAGATGAAGTCCTGATAAAAATCCTGATAAAAGTAAAAATTATCATAAAACCGATATTAACCTTTATGCAATAAAATCTGTGAATAGACAAATTCAATGAATATTTGAAGATTTGAATAAACCATTCTAGTTTCAAACATAATTAAAATTACACTATATCATATTCTATGGAAATAAACACCAGGATAATTTGAAAGGCTAGAGGGTGTGTCCTGATGCTTCGATGTTGAGCTCATGGAAGACCAATCGAGGGGTTTACAGCAGCACATACCCCCAGTGCCACACTCTTTTGGAAAGCTGGCAGAAAGATTTACCCTCCAGCAGAACCACACTCCAGCAGAACCATGCTCTAGCAGAACCACACTCCAGCAGAACCACACTCTAGCAGAACCACGCTCCAGTAGAACCATGCTCCAGCAGAACCACACTCTAGCAGAACCATGCTCCAGCAGAACCACACTCCAGCAGAACCATGCTCCAGCAGAACCATGCTCCAACAGAACCACACTCCAGCAGAACCATGCTCTAGCAGAACCACACTCCAGCAGAACCATGCTCCAACAAAACCACACTCCAGCAGAACCACACTCTAGCAGAACCACACTCCAGCGGAACCATGCTCCAGCAGAACCACACTCTAGCAGAACCACACTCTAGCAGAACCACGCTCCAGCAGAACCACACTCTAGCAGAACCACACTCTAGCAGAACCATGCTCCAGCAGAACCACACTCTAGCAGAACCATGCTCCAGCAGAACAACACTCCCTCATTTATAAAGGTCTTTAATATTCTAACATTAATCTATGAGATTTCACATCATAATTAGCTAATCATGAACAACTTTTACATAATTAACTACTCTTAGACAGATCAAGGTATATTAGTATTAGCACATTCACCAGAACATATATGTCTGTGGGTGATGTTGGAGGTGATCATGGCTTCTCCATTAACATGAGAGTGAGAGTTAGGGTGTGCAGACTGGGAAGATACCTGACTACACTTTGGTCCTCCACCTTTGGAACAGGACAGCTTTCCGTTCTAATCACACACTCGTCACACATGCATAGTCAGCCAGTGAGAAAAGCCCTGACACACAGTACTGTGGGATGTTGTGAGGTGTACATTAGATCAACCAATCACATGAACAAAACAACACAAAATGGACGGAGCAGTAGCATCATGGGCCAAAATGTCTTTTTTTCTGCCTGGCAGCAATGGTGTGTTGGACACGAGGAGTCTACAGAACCACAGAGGCAAAGAATTAATGTGAGCTCCTTTATAAAACAAGCATGAGTTTCTTTTTAGAACAAACACAGAGTACCAAAAACAAACTGGCCTTGATGAATCATTGATTATTACTGTCCACCCAGCTTATCCAGGATTGTACCACTGTTTGCAATGTGTTTAACTCTTCTCTAAAGCACCAGTTCTACTGTCACTGTCACAGGTGACAGGCATAAAGATGACTGAGGAAAGCTGTATTCATTTCCCTGAGTCATACACAAACAGGAGGATTCATCACAAACCAGCTTTTGTTTGGTGCCACACCTTGATCTAACACAGGAAAATGTGCAGGTGTTCCTCTCGAGTCCTGCTTATCCATCCTGCTCAAACTGTAAAGGTGGTCGTCAGTCAAAGCTGGTAATAACAGAGGCAGACCGCTGTACTGTATCATCAAGAAAGGCATGGGGCATAAAATTAATGATCATTTCTGTTTCCAACCAATTATGCTTGACAAAATCTGGTTTATGTGTGTGTGTGTGTGTTGAAAGAGAGACAGAGAGAGAAACACACACATAAACATGCACACACATATACACACAGACATACACCTTTATAGAGTGATCCAGAAATACTGTGTTGTTTTGCTTAAATATGCAAATTCGTTAAGACTTCAACAGCAACTTTTGAGAGTTTTATTAAAATTAGTTTGATGTCCACATGTGGACCTAGTAAGTATCTCCCTCACTAATTCATTCACCAGGGGAGGTAGATTGTGTGGTTTGGGTGATTAAGGTGAGGTCCATCTCAGCGGCCAGGCCGTTTGGCACCAGCTTGGGTGTGGAATAGTCCCTGCTGTGTTTCATTTGGACCGGGCCTGCTTGCGTCTTACTGGCCCGCTGCCTGGCAGGTCCAGTGCTGCCCTTGTGCATGCTGGCACACATGCTGGCACACATGGCGCTAATTGGCACCTCTGCATGCTCTGGCTGGAGGAGGGCAAAGATCAGGTGGTGGAGGGCAAAGATCAGGTGGTGGAGGGCATACGGCAGCAGCACATCAGCCGTGCCACGCCGAGACGTGGCACACCAACCCGGGAGGTGCCGGGCACAGAGAGGAACCAGCACCGACCGGGAGGTGCTGAGCACAGAAAGGAACCAGCACCTAGCATGGTGAAACGGGCCCAGACAAATAAATGACTGCAGCTCTGAAACTAACTGTAGCACAAAGAAAGGAAAAGTTCTATCTAATTTTTATCTTTAAATCAGGTTACATTAAAACCTCTTTGTCCAGGATAATGACTAATTCTTCCCCAGGAAATAAAAAAAAAATATAACCCTATATCATAACTGGTGTGATTATTCTCTTGGAGATGAAATCCAAGTGTTTTTATGCCAGTCATGGTGTAGGGCAAACATGATGTTGGTCCCAAACATGGAATTAAGGATGACATTAGCAGTGTGGCACTGAAGCTGATTGGCCATTAGTAGTGTTAGCAGTGTTAGTAGTGTTAGCGGTGTTAGTAGTGTTAGCAGTGTTAGCGCTGTTAGCTGTGTTAGTAGTGTTAGCAGTGTTAGTAGTGTTAGCGGTGTTAGTAGTGTTAGTAGTGTTAGCGGTGTTAGTAGTGTTAGCAGTGTTACCAGTGTTAGCGCTGTTAGCAGTGCTGGCAGTGTTAGTAGTGTTAGCGGTGTTAGCAGTTAGGTAGTGTTCAGGAGAGAAGCACAGGGAACAGTTGGATAAAGCCAAATCAATATGCCATTCAAAAAGCTTTATGACTTCATAGGAGCTCTATTATATATCTACCACTATTGATTCCCATGTATGTGTACATTTTCAGATTCTCTGAGATGTTTAAACATGCAATCACATGAATTAATCATTCATGAATCCTAAAATAATATGAGTATACAGCCAGCTGTAATGTTGTAAATACTGTTAAAAATATTTTTTACAAATGTTTTTTTAATGTTTATTTTAACAATATACAGAATGCATATGTTTATCATATCTCTTTTGTATGTCTCTTTTCTTGCTGTATATTCTGAATTGTTTATTTATGTAACTACCACTTCAACCAAAGCAAATCTGTGGTACATGTAAATTATTTTTTTTTTTGCCCAATAAACTGAATTAATCCCAGTTCTAATGTAGGGTGACAGAAAACATCCTAACAGAACCCTAATCGGGCTAAATCCTAACCCAAACCCTAACTGGGTTAAATCCTAACCCAAATCCTTACCTAGTTAAATCTAGGTTCTTGTCTGACCTTGCTTACTGCTGCTTTGTGTGAGTGAACCTTCCTAAACAGGGAAAGCCTGAGTAAGACCCCACTCTCTGGGGGCCAAGGATACATCCCTGTGGCACTCTGGGCTAGAAACATTCCCACAAAGAGCTCTGAATGGATCCCCAGTGCAAGTGGTACATCAAGCAGGGCCCCACAGCTCTAATGGGATTCCAGCCTGTAGCTTGTGTGGAGAAGCGAACGTCTGAATGGTGCTATTGTGAATCAGGAAGGGGGATCCCCAACGGCCAGCCGGAGGGAGAGGCTGCTAACCTGGAGCTAGACAGAGGAGTCTATCTCAGAGTGTGTGTGGCTGTTATTAGAGAGGAGTTATTAGAAACTGTGTGAAAGTGTGTGCATGTAATTATGTGAGACAGCTTAATGCAGATAAGTGTGTGTGTGCGTGTGTGTGTAAGAGAGTGTGTGGAACATATAGGAGTTCCTCGATGATTGAATAGAGATAAGTGGGTTCTGCGTAAGCACTTGTTACTGTAGCTACAAATTACATGACTCAAGACACACACATTTGCGCACACAAACTCATGTACACACACACACATGCACAGGCCTGTTCAGTGTAGGTTAAAAGCCTTAACTGTTCATCATAAATGGAGTAAATTTCTCAAGAAATGCACTTGTTACTTGCTTTCTGAAATATTTAATGATAAATAGTAATCAGTAAGATATCAGACCTCACCACTGCTGTTCAAAACATATTACAGTGTTTGCTGTCATACTGTGACATGTGTATCTTTGTAATACATATGTGCATCAGAATGAGCAGCCTGTCACATGTAAGGTGCACATACCACAGTTTACACACAGAACAAATCAAAGCTGCACAAGGGCAGCACAAAATGGCAGACACATCCTTATGAGTGTCATGTAGATGAAAGAAGATGAAAGTCATCATCTAACCTCACTGATCCTTAGCTGACAGGTGTGAGAGTAATGAACCAGGGCTGAGTGTCTCCTCCCTCAGGCAGGCGAAGGTTACACGCTCCTTCACTTCTGGCTTCTCTGACAACTGCACAGGTAGATCAAGCACTAGGCAATAAACTGCATGTTTTAAAGCAGGAGAGCAGAGTCTTTTTATCGTTGTTCAAACACCTCTCCCCTCTCGGGCACACATGCACTCGCTGTGAATCTACATGCTGGAAGCCCAATACCCAGACAGTGAGAGACAGCTCTCTAGAAAACAACAACTCTGTACCTGGCAGTGAGAGACAGCTCTCCAGAAAACAACAGAGAGACAGCTCTCCAGAAAACAACAGCCCTGTACCTGGCAGTGAGAGACAGCTCTCCAGAAAACAACAGAGAGACAGCTCTCCAGAAACAGCAGAGAGACAGCTCTCCAGAAACAGCAGAGAGACAGCTCTCCAGAAACAGCAGAGAGACAGCTCTCCAGAAACAGAGAGACAGCTCTCCAGAAACAGAGAGACAGCTCTCCAGAAACAGCTCTGTGACAGTGAGAGAAAGCACATTGAAAAAGGAAGAAACATAAGTTAAATCAGATTTCTTTGGTCAATGTCATTATAAACTCACATGTATTATAAACTAAAAGTTCACAACACTTTATTTTATTTTCAGTGCTACTTTTCCACTAAACTTTGTGCTTAATGCTCCGTCCTAAATTTTCTGAGCATCATCAGGTGTTTCCCCCATTGCTGGTCTGCTACACAGCCAAGTTGCTACACACCCAAGTTGGTTGGCCCGAGGCCTGAATCATGCAGGACTATATTCTTTCAGCATTATTCCTTAATTGAGGTTAACAGAGACTTTCTGAGAACAGCTTTCCAAAGGCTGATTATGTGCTTCAGTAGTTCTAACCCTTCTGACTGCCTGTTTTTCATTTTGGCTTTTGCAGACAATCCTCCACTTTCTCCACAGAATTGGAGATGGATTCTTTATTTAATGGTGTCTGCTATTATAAGTTTAATCAAATCTGTTGAGCCTGTCTCATATAGAAGGTGATGTATGGAGGATATATGAAAACCCCAGATTTGTTCCAGTCATAAGAACATGCAAAAAGTATCAAATGTGGAATGTTTTTCCCATTTGAAAGGCTGAATTAATTATTTAATTTATAATTCTGTTGTATGGGAAGAACATCAAATGCATATGAGATTTTATATTCACAAAGAAAACACAAGAACACAGGAAAGTCAGTAACAAGCTCATTTGAATCACGTGAACCTTTCTGAATGTACACAGTGAACAAGGAGGTGTTTTTATATCCCAATCATGAGCACGTGGCTGTAGTAAACAAACCACGCATCAGAGAGTCAGACTCTTGAAGGAGCAGAAGGATAGTTGGTAACAGATCTCTGCTGGCCACAGCGACGTGGGAAGTCCAGTCAGACTCGGCCAAGCCACAGCATTTATACACCCTGACAGGACGGTGCTCCCAGCCCATGACAATCCCTCACAGGACGGTGCTCCCAGCCCATGATAATCCTTCACAGAACGGTGCTCCCAGCCCATGATAATCCCTGACAGGACGGTACTCCCAGCCCATGATAATCCCTGACAGGACGGTGCTCTCAGCCCATGATAATCCCCATAAAAAACAGGTTTACACTAACTCTGAAGTGAATGGGTTTAGGACCATGAGTTTATAGCCTGGCCACTACTGAATATCTGAAGATGTAGGATGCAATGGACAGAATGTGTGAAGAGAAAAAGACACCTTGCCATGTTTATGGAAAAGAAGAGGAAGAGCATGTCATTTCTGATTCTTAATGGACAGAAGTCTCCTCACTTTATGTCTCTCTGGCTCCTTGTCCAGACCTGTTCTCCTCCTCCACCTGTTTGGCTCAGCTCTGTAGGCTGGCATTTTCTTAATGCACTATCATTTCCACCAAGCGGAAATAAAGTATAAACTGTCTCGGTATGCAGCTGTCTCACTTACCAAACAGTCTCAAGGCAAGCAGCTGTCTCACTTACTAAAATCCTGTGCCAGGAGGGAGATTGAGAAGTTGCTTTCACACTGGAGATGTGCCAGGTGGAAAACAGGCAGTGGTGGAACTGAGGACAGACTGAACAGACATTCAAGAGAAAGTACATACACCCAGAGAACTTCAAAAAACTGAGCATCAGAGAATTCTCCTCTGTGAATAAACTCTAATAACGGATCTAATTTAAAACAGTTTAAAAGAATTCCCTTTGTTGCCGTAACCACAGAGTTGTTCATTATGAACAAGTATATTTAGATCTGAGAGAAATTTTTGGTGTCAAACAGAAATCACTGAGATCTTTGAGAGCCTATCAACATCACCGGTCCTCTTCCACACAGCCCTTTAGCTACCACAGAAGTTACAAAGAAAGATCTAGAAATACCAGAGCATGCTGTCCTCACAGCATGGCATTATTGACTGTTCAAAAAAGAAGAGTAGAAAAACCCTCAAGACTCTTGTTCAAATTAAAAATCATTCTTGCTCTTAATATTGAAACAGATAAAAGGTTTCTGGAACCGAACAATGTGGCAATGTGGCCTACAATTGAACATTCTGCTGGCATTGCTCTTCCTCTCTCTCTCTCTCTCTCTCTCTCTCTCTTTGCCTGCACTCACACACACACACACACACACACACACACACACATGACCATTACTTTGTCACTACAGGTACACAAAAATGCAAATAGCAGTAAATGGATTCACTTCAGCAGTCTTAATTACATTATATGTATTCCATGAATCATAAATTGTATTTTCCTGCGGGGATAACTGGCAAAATGCTAAAGTTGCTTAAATAATTGATTTTTAGAGGGAGAATCATATGGAAAAAAACGATGTTGCAACAGCTACATATTGATTGAAGTCAAAGGTTATGAAGAATATCAAAAACCCATTATTTTTGTTAAACTATTGGCAACATTTGCATCATCTGTGTGTGAAGGTCATGGTTATTTATGGTGTTTAATCATTTTTTACATTTATAACGTTGACTAATGTGAAACCTCATAAGTCGATGCTTTCACTTGTACACTTTAGTGTTTTACTCATGTCATCATTTATTCAGTTTACCTGGTCACTGCTTAATCCCAAACCCAAACCCTAACCCTGTTCACTGCTTAATCCCAAACCCTAACCCTAACCCTGGTCACTGCTTAATCCCAAACCCTAACCCTGGTCACTGCTTAATCCCAAACCCAAACCCTAACCCTGTTCACTGCTTAATCCCAAACCCTAACCCTAACCCTGGTCACTGCTTAATCCCAAACCCTAACCCTGGTCACTGCTTAATCCCAAACCCAAACCCTAACCCTGGTCACTGCTTAATCCCAAACAGAGCAAAAAAAGATCCTGCTACTTTAATCCTAGTGTTCAATAGCAGAACATGAGAATTGTTATGTCTTTCTATGTTGTCCACATCCAGCTCAAGTAAAATGACTTGGTACTTAATAAGTTAAACAAGGATACAATGCTAATGAGCAGCTATTAAACCTGGAAACAACAAACACCTGTTGCTGTAAACAGAGGTCAGAGGTCATTCCCATAGAGAAGCTCAGACGCCATTCACTCTGCACTGTAATGTTCACATGCATTTCCATTCTTGTTCACAGGATTCTCAGTATTGTTCTATTCATGTTTAACTCATGTTCAATCCAAGTTCCACCCATCTTCCATCTTTGTTCCATCTTTGTTCCACTCATGTTCCATCCATGTTCCACCCATGTTCCATCCATGTTCCACCCATGTTCTAGCCGTGTTCCACCCATGTTCCATCCGTGTTCCACCCATGTTCTATCTGTGTTCCACGCATGTTCCACCCATGTTCTATCCATGTTCCACCCATGTTCCATCCATGTTCCATCTGATGATATGAGCTGGTGGTTTTGGTGTATGCCCTCTCTACCTCCTGTTCAACTTCAGTGTAGGAAGTCTGAAGTTATTCCCATCAAACAGGAATAACCTCTTGCTCTGTGGGTTTTCTGTGATGACACATTGTGCTTCTAAAACCAGTGTTTGCCTGCTTTACATCCACGAGGCTGCTGGGAACCCCTCTGCTGCTCTGTCTAGTTTTGTTTTGGGGGTTTTTTTGGTGAGAAAACTGATTTCTTACCAAAAACTACTACTGCAAATTATTGCCTCTGTGAGCTCATTATGAGTCAGACTGACTAGCTTTAGAGAACCATGGATCACTTTATTAGCATTTATCAGTGTGAGAAGTGTTTCTTTGCTTTTGTTTCTTTGGCCTGGCCTGGTCCTCCTGTGAGTCTCTGATATCTGTGCAGAAGAAGGATACCATGGAAGATGCAACATCAGCAGCTCTGCCCCACCAGCTGGCATTTCTGTCTTTGTTCTCTGTGGCATGAACTTACAGCACTCAGGGAGGATGTATACAGACAGAAGCACAGGCCACAGTGCACCTTAACCTTTATGCTAATCACAGAGGCCTTTCTCAATAACTATTTTGCATAACCTCCCCCCATTAGTCTGTCCTGCAGGAAGCATTAGAACAAAAGCAGGTTCTCTTGGGCTTTACCTGGTCGTGTGTCTTGTGCAGAAATCAGAAGGATGAAGACTGTTCAAGGGGTGAGTCCCAGTTGTGTACTACACACCAGTGCTATAAGGTATATGTTATATCCTGATCTTAACAGCACGGCTTTGGGCATGTTAGTACACAAAACACCAGCATGCTGTTCTGATTTGTACTGACAGGAAGTGAGGTTACACATGATATTCTACGCCATTTACAAATGTGGAAAAGTTCAAATGTATATTTTGTTAGCTAGCTAGTGGCCAAACACTGAGCTAGGTAGTCACTATAGATAAATAAATTATTCAAATTAAATTAAATTATTCAAAAATAAAGGCATTATTAACAGCTTTCTTACTAACAAAGTAAACATTTATTAAATGTATAATTATATATTTTTTGTAAATAGTTGTAGAGACATTTAAACACTCAATCTCCTGCCACCATTGCAAATTACAAAATTAACCATTAAAAACTTTTCCAGATGTGAGTAGCTCCTCCATTTATGTGAGCAGCTCTTCTCTTTAAGTTATGCATTACATTATAGAACAGTAGCATCCATTCAAATCATACTTTGATACGTTTAATTATGCTACATACTACATACTCCAAAAAGGAATTACTATTAGTAATTAGGAAGCAACTGAGACACACCCAGTGTTGTACAAGAATGAGAAATTACAGGAACTCATACAGTAGATCTGCAGGACCTTTCAAGAATAAGCAAAGAAGCTCTTGATGGACAGGAGCAATAGGAATACCTGGTGACTGTGACGGCGGGGTGGAGGGAGCAAAGGCGGACGCTGCAGGGAACATACTTAAAAGGGTTTTATTAAGAGTGTTGCC
>JAOXYF010000024.1:403112-430117 GCA_028565775.1 Sternarchorhynchus goeldii
TGAAATATTCACTGTGTAATAAATAAACAAACCAGTCTAGAGCACGTGCATCAACCGAGACTTTGGACTCGAGCTTCCAACGTGCTGCGCGAGCATCTACAACAGCGGATCGCTGCAAGGGCTCGTTACATGCACAACATTTATTCACGTGAACGATACATGAACGATTGCGTTACAAGCGAGATGCAAGACATCGACCTTTAATATCAATGTATAAGAGACTGATATGGAGTTTATTTTACGTGTCTTGGTGAATTACGAAGTAACGGCACGTTTCCACTACAGAGAAGCGAAATGCTTCAGTTTTCCGCCGCCTGGTCGTTGGAATCGAGCTGTAATCAAGTCCTTTGTCCAATTAACTGACCCAAAAATTCCGCGTGTTGAACTCACTGAATTGTTTCAAGTCGTATACAATAAACCGATAAACATTACAATACACTATATATCAGTAATTCAGCCAACATCATATGTTCAGTTCCTTTTTTAATTAGTCAGTAGAAAACAAACGTTAAAACCCACGTAACTAACTAACCCTAACCAATCATCAGTCACTCATTGTAACGCCCCTTTGAATATCAAGACACTTCTATAGATCCTGATCATCATTATGAAATATATCAGAAGAGCTATATTAAATATAAATATATTAGAAATGTTAGAAAAGATTAATTTAATATAAATATTAGAACTATATTAGATGTATATTAAATATAACTATATCTGAAGATATATATATTAGAAGAGATCTTAACTTGAAGGGAGCTTATAGAATGAACAGAACACAATCACTGAAATGGAAAACATAGACATGATGTGTACGTTAGCTAGATTTAATTTTTTGAAAGAGAAATTTCACTGAGAGAGAATTGTTCCATTTCAGAGGAAGAGGAGTGATTCCTGTCTAGGTGTTTTGGTGCTGACTGCAGTGATATTAAACCTGACACATAAGTCTGTAACAATATTTGACCATACAAGTACAAGTGTTGACTGGAAATCAAAGTCTTCATTTCGTCATATGTGATGCAGCACAGTGTCAGAGACAGTGCTTGCTGATCGAACCTAAGAGATGTTCTCACTGCACTGAACGGGACCAAAGTATAGTGTAGAAACATGCGGTTCAGTAAGTGATCCTATAGGAAACCAGCGCCAAGCGCTTCACCAGCCTGTGCTCTGAATCTGTTCTGTTTCAAGGCATTTTGTTCCAAACATCACGTTTGGTCATCCCATGGTGGAATGTCTGCGGAAAGCTGTGGGCCCAGATCCTTTCTTTGGTAAGTTGCAGCTTTAATTGTCTTATGGTCATCCACTCCACGTTAGTTGCCAGTCCATCGTACCAGGTCTGGATACTTTGGAGCTGTAATTATTAGGTGAATTAGTACATTGAACTTCACAATCCACAGTGGATGCAGGAGTTGCAGGTTTTGACGAGGGCTCACTGTTGTTTGGACTAGACTGCACTGTGGGACTGTGGGTGTGTGTATAGGTGCCACATTTTATTATACATTTTTACTTCTCATTGAGATTCTTTCAGCCGATGGGGTTCCATTGTTAGTAGTGACTGCAGAACCCGGATTTGGTTGGTTGTTTGCTGGAGAATCTTTTTTCTTGCACGTAAATGTCATAGTTCCCAACATGGATGAAGCCAGTTGTTATACTACTCCTAACTTATTATAACTACTACCATGAATTATACAATATAATGGCACCAAAAATGAGTCCCACCAGAGTTTCCCCTGTCTAATTTAAATTATTTCTACACGCCGATTAAACTTTCACCCGTTTCAGACATGCACATGATGGTGTCCAGACCTGAGCAGTGGGTGAAGCCTATGGCAGCAGCAGGAGCCAGCCAGTACACCTTCCATCTGGAGGCCAGCACCAACCCTGGACACCTCATCAAAGAGATTCGGGAGAGTGGCATGAAGGTGCGATTGACGGCGGGTAGACTGGGCACAGACGGGTAACACGTGCGGTGTTGAGACAGACCTCCCCTCATCTTGATGTCTTCTGATATTTCCTTGGCTTCTACATGGTTGCTCCTCTCTCGATCAGTAGGAGATGGTGGTTTAAGCCAGATTTCAAGCACAGCTGTACGTCTCCTGGAGGACCACATGCTGGAGATTTTCTAAACATCTCATGAAACCTTCTGATTAACTGATGAATAATCCAAGATGTGTTGGACTAAATAAATCACTAAGATGTGCTGTAGTTCTGTGGGTCTATAGTTGCCCATAACTATCATCAAAATATCATGTTTACAAATCTAATCTACGTCATACCTAAGTACCCAGATCATTCAGAAGCAGCATAAAGAAATCTGACATACCAGCTTGGGCATGGAGCTGTTGGGTGGCGTCCTGAGGATGTAACGTGTGATCAGAGTCTTGCTGGTGTTGCAGGTTGGTCTGGCCATCAAGCCTGGCACTACAGTGGAGGAGCTGGCACCCTGGGCTGGGCACATTGACATGGCGCTTGTTATGACCGTGGAGCCTGGCTTTGGCGGGCAAAAGTTTATGGAGGACATGATGCCTAAGGTAGGGGGGTGTGTGCGCGTGTGCGCGAGCGCCTCTAATAGATCTATAAAAAAATCTGAATAACTTGCATCATAATTCACAAGAAAAGTAAAATCCAGGCCATTTCTACTGTAAACATTTATTTCAAGGCAATTTCTACACCCCTCTCACTTGTACTCACTGGCCACTTTATTGCATACATCACTTTTAAAGGTGCAGTTTATAAGTGTACAGCTGTAGGCTTAAAGAAGTAGTGAATCACCTTCCAACAACCATCCTTCATGTTATGAACCATCCATTATTCTGACACCTGGTGGTGTAAATGTCTCGGAGATTCTGTCCTAAATCTGTTTTTAAAATGGCCATCCCCATGCTGAGAACCCACTCAGTGGAGTATAAACTGATTTATTTGAGTACTACAAAGCAATTTGATGCTTCAACTCATGTGAGCTGCATTTTAGTGCAAAAGTAGTAATCACTTTGAGAAATACTGTTTGCTACTTTTTGGTGGTAAAATGACCTGCTCCTTTAAAGCAGCCTTAGTTGCAGAGGATTACAGCTTTTTTCAATTTGCCCAGTTATTTATAGGTCCATGAAATGAGGTCTGAAAGAATATTGAGTTCTGTACTTTACCAAATATGCATGCAGGTAACTTGGAATTAAATCTGATATTCTGGGTTCAGACAGAGTCCACTGAACAAGACCAGAGATGGCTATTGATCATCACCTCAGGAACGTTCATGCTAGGTTTAACATGGTGACGTAACCCGAGAGGAGAAGTGTGAGCAAATTTATTTGTTATCGTATAGTTAATATAGAAAATGCTTTTTGGTTATTCCACAGGTCAGCTGGTTACGAAGACAGTTCCCTTCTTTAGACATTGAGGTGGACGGAGGTGTTGGTCCTGACTCCATTCACAGATGTGCTGAGGTATGAACGGTCAGCCATGCTGGGAAGGAGTGTGTTGGTCATGCATTTAGTGACTAAATAATAGACGTTGTGAAACCCAGATGTCGCTCTGACCTTTCACCTTTACCTTCTTTGTGTTTCACAGGCAGGTGCGAACATGATTGTTTCAGGAAGCGCGTTAATGAACAGTGATGACCCTCGATCTGTGATCGCCCTCCTAAAGGACGTTGTGCTTGAGGCCATTCAGAAAAGATCTTTGGACCGCTAAGCAGCCCTTGGTGGTTTCTGTTCTCCCCTTCTGCTCTACTTGGTGAACACCACTGAGGGGGTAAATACATATGATCAGTCTGCGTCTGGAGGTGTGAATTGGTTCCAGAAGGTTTTGGATGGTTCAACTCCAGGTGGTGCATAACAGATTTACACTACAGAACCTGCAAAGAATATCTGGATAAAAAAACCCCACATCTGCTGAAAAGAAGCAGTTCTTCTGGATTCCTGGCACAGTAGGAATCTGTGATCTGATGCTCCACTTTACTGAAAAACTTCCTTTTTGGCCTTACATTTACCCATCCAAATGGATCAACTGCCCTCGGGGGGGGTTTAGTACTTTAGGTTACTGGCCAAAATTAAGTCTTATGAGCTTGATGATAGTTACTCCCAGTGGACATGTACTCTTGATGTGATAGTTACTCCCAGTGGACATGTACTCTGAGGTCAGTAGTCTGGAAGTGATTACACCTGTAAGGCCTTACATATGGCCTTGAGACATTAAATCAATTTCTGCATTCCATTCAGTCTTTGTGGTGGTGTTGAAAATCAATGAAATGAGTGAACACACACATTGACGTGGATAGTTTTTCTTTATATAGCTTTTTTTCCAGGAAAGAAAATTAAATGAATCTAGAAATTAACACTAACAACTGTTCAAAGCTTGAAATTTGACAAAATAAATATATTTCAGTTGTGAGAACTTTTGGCAAACATTCATCATGTAAGGGTCGCGTGTAAACTCTTACCATCTGATACAGTGTTATAGATGGTGGGGGAAGGGTGGATGGTGTGTAATGAATATCGTGTGTCAGAGAAGAGAACACTGCAGGTAGTATTTGGATAATATCTAGATAACTACTGCAGATGAGCTTATGGTCTTGCCATGATGTCAGAAATGGAAAGTATAGCCCGTAAACAGCCTTCCTTACTTGCTCAGCAGAGCCTGTTGGTATACCCTCTGGGGCAGGGTACTCCGATGCTCTGATTTACTGTCTGATATGGACCAGCTTGTATCAGAGAAGGGCCTGCAGTGGTTCTGACACTGTGGTTTAGCACACTGAACCACTGAAGCCTTGCTTAGTGGTGCTTCATGTGGGTGGTGTGGTGGTTTGCATGTTTACCTCTCAGTACTAGATATTGTAGTTCAGGACCCTGTCTGGGTGGAGGTTCCTTCCCCCCTTTTGTCTGTGTGGGACCCTTCTAGGGTCTCCGGTTTCCTCTCACAGTGTGCAAGAACATGGAGATTAGATCAACTGGCCTGATGATTGTCCTGTGTTCTGACACTAATAAATTATGTAGCTGAGATGTTCTGTAATCAATATAAATCCTACTTTGTAATAGTGATCGTCTGTCTTAAAACATGCTGTGTGCTACAGCAACAGGACTCTGAGAGACCCTGCAGTTGTCAGTAAATATTAGAATATTTTAAAGTTGCATGAAAACAAATAAATAAAACCACCACCCTCACACCATGAAAGCATCGCTTTTTCCACAGACTACCTAATTGAAACCATTTCTTGGCTTACATCATAATCTGGAGCTTCCAGTGTTGTATTGTACCAAACCTGAGTGTCACAGAATGTTCGCTGTTCCATCACACACTTCTGGTCTAAGGCTGATGTCATTCCTGGCTCACTGCCCCATTACTTCCACCTTCACAGTATTAGACAGGTGGTTTCATTTGGACCCTCACGTTTTAGTCACTAAATCTTGGCACATAAGGCCATTGCTTTACCCTGAAGAAAATCTGTCAAGGCTGCAATTTGTTTAGGTAAGACAGGTTGTGTGGGTGGGAATCAAAGAATACTTTAAATGTTCAGTCATCTGATCCAAGTCTTCATAAGTATTTCAAAGTGATTCTTGTTAGTAAATTATCAGGCGGTTTCTCTAGGTGGCAGTTTGCTGTCACCTACCATCAGCACCATGACCTGAAGGGAGACATGAGGCTTCATTCATAAGATCAGATTCATTCATTCATTCATTCATAAGATTCGATTCGCTACATGAGTTGCTGGGTCTTACTGTCTTACTGGGTGATCCTAACTGGGACATGTTCAAACCACCTACCAAAGTATCTCAACAATTTGAATCTTTCATCCATCACTGGATTATTTCATATCCTACCACATGTGATACCAGTACCCCAGGTAAGGGGTACTAATCAATGCAAGACTGGACTCTTCACAGATGTAGTGGTGTGCAGGTGCAGCAGGAGGATGAGGAGATGAAGATATGGTGAAGGTGGTGATGTGCAGCTTGGAGGTTTATTTCTGTTTCCTTCCATTTTGTGATGTGCTCCTTTTTGTTTGTTTGTTTGTTTGTTTGTTGATGTCAACACTTCATTGATGTGGCAGTGGTTACAGAGGGTCACGAGGGAGACTAAAGGCAGACGATACTAAAACGGATTCACGAACAAGCTTTGCACTGGGCCAAGGTTCACAGACATAGACGACGGCAGCTGAAATATTTGTAAAAAGGATCTTGAACACTTCACAGCGATGACACTAGGGAGCAGCAGTGACAAATTAAAAATGGATTTGGTTGTTCTTACGCCTTCTCTTAGTCGTTAATAAATTCATCTGCATGTTAAACAAACAGCAGGAAACACCAGCGTTGACTATTTCTAAGTTCTACTTAAAAATCTACTTAAAGTTAGAGCTAATTAACGCTGAAACACGCATCATAAAATTTACATTTCTGACAACATACTCCGCCCCTTGACTTGTATTTAAATGTGAGTGCTGTCAGGAATTTTTTTGAAAGTCTCTCCGAAGTACCAACCTCGGGTGGATATTCACAAGGATGCTGCAAAATATCATTCAAACCGCCTTTCTTTTTCTCAGCTATTCCTTAGCAGGTGACCTGAACTTTATGTACTGTAGAAGGGCTGAGCTGTAGCTCCCTGCTGTACAAGACAGTGGACGCAGTTTGTTGGTAAATGTAGGTCTGTGAACAAACATAAAACTCAGGTTATTGTTTAAAAGTATAAAAAGTAAACTTTAAGGAAATATAAAACAAACTACGTAGCACAAGTTTCGTATGTGTAACAATTAATGTATAAATATATAACATAAACCGTACTCTATCATTCATACATATGTAGCATAATTTTAACTTTGCATCTGTCAGTGAAATGTTTGGCTATTTGCTTTAGAGACTCACTTGCAGATATGTACATTTTGCAATGAAAACCAAAATAAACATCTAAACATCCAGGAGCTGGAGCACGCGCCAGGGTCAGCGAGGCTGGACCAATAACCAACGAAATCCTGTCCCACTTCCGGCCCAGATCTGAAGCCTAGTTCTGTACCCTCGAGCCCAAAACTGAGAAACGATATGTTGAGAATCACCGTTATATTATTTGAGCACTGTTTTATTTATCGCCATGATATTATTCTATTTATAACCATGATATTTTGTTTGCGTTTCTTCATATTCCACATTGCACATTTATTTACCGCAGGTTGTGATGCAGTAAAAAGTATTTTATTTAAAATAAATACAATATCTGTAATAACTACAATAACACTTTATGAATAAAATTAAATATGAATGTGCATAGATTTAGTATCTCAACACGTTAATTATTAATAAAGTAAAAAGTAAATACAGTAAAAAATTATTAATTCAGTAATCAAACTTCCAAAAAACATTAATTCCTAATGATATTGTGTAGTAGAAAAGATAAATAGATAATAAATCCCAAAAAGACTATAAAAACTGAACTCCAATATTTCAAATCATTTTTCATCTGTCATCCACTACACTCTTTCAGTACAAAATATTGATTCCATTATTTCCTGCACCCTTCTTCTAGAAGCATGTATGTATTATACAGAGGTGGGTGCCAGTGTTCTGCTCCCGCTTGGCTTCAACGCTTTAGTCGACAGCAGCCATTTGACCTGGGATCATAACCAAAGCAGAGCATACGCTCGCAGGGGCAACAACGTCAGAGTGGACAAGCTTAAAGTAAAGCCTAACGGGTGTCTCGTCCTGGAGAACATCCAGCTCAGCAACGCTGGAGAGTACCACGCTACTGCACAGCGAAAAACAAAGTGAGTATGAAAACAAGCAAAGAGGTCAGAGTGTTGTGCCATGATGCAGGTATGTATCTACATTTACATTTATCTGACGCTTTTTATCCAAAGCGACTTACAATTGTGACTGAATACATCTTGAGCAGTTGAGGATTAAGGGCCTTGCTCAGGGACCCAACAGTGGCAACTTGGTAGAGGTGGGGCTTGAACCAGCAACCTTCTGATGACTAGTCAAGTGCCTTAACCACTGAGCTACCATTTCACGCCTTTATTTGTGTAGTTCTCTTTTTCATGTGAGCATCTGAGACAGATTGGTCCCAACAGGAGACTCAGGTCTACATCCACGTCCCTCTGGGGATCAGGAAATGAACCGGAGGAACAGGAGTAGTAACGAGGGCAGGAAAAACGGTCAGTCGTGTGAAACTCAGAGAAAGAATTTTAGTGGTTAATATGTAATTAATACAGAAGTGAATTTATTTACTGTGGAGTTATTTTGATTACCCCCCATGTAATTTCTTTGAATGTTTTGAAAATTCATGTTTAAAAAGGAGACATGGAAAAGGGACAAAACATTCTTAAACGAACTGAAAGCTCCTGAAATGTAATAATACAACCGAGCAAAAACAACTGACTATTAGCTACAGAGCAACAACCATCTGCACAGGGTTTAACGCCCGCAGGCACCTCCATACAAGCATCTCTCAAGCTTCAGCAATTCTAATTCATTACATTCACAGTAAATAAACTCAATCAGCTTGAAAAGCATACATACCGATACTAATCGATAAAATTGATGTCATTTTGTTAAATAAATACTACTAATAATTTGTTATTTACTTCTATATGTGAAGAATTTGGCCTTTCAAAGATGTCTAAAAAATCAAATATTGGCAAGTACTGATACTAATCATTATAATTCACATGTGAATGAACTCTGTGGTAGATGGACAGATGCTGAAGCATGTGCTTGGTATGGATCTGAGGACAGTGATAGCAGTTGCAGCTGCAGGAGGAGGAGGTGCTTCTCCTGGGGCTCCTCAGGATCAGTCTCTACTGTATCTACTTTTGCAAGAAGAGGCAGGAACGGTGAGAATTATGCAACCCTACTATGAACAAAACACCCATCCCTTTGGAAAGAAATAACAATAAAACATTTCAGAATTTATTAGAAAAGATCGAAATACCTGTTTACAGAAAAAAATCGTGTCCAATAGAGGTGCCTCAAGGTTTTGTCTGTCTCCTATTTTCCGTGTTTCCACAGAGTGGAAGAGGAACACAGACTGGCCACCGAGATGCAACCAGACTGTCCGCAAGGCCAAAAGAAACCAGAGTAACGCCGTAACGCTGGTCTCCTGCTACAGAGCCTCCTCCACCCAGCAGCTGACTTCTCCCAGTCTATTTCATACTCAAGCCAAGTTGCTAAAATGTGAGAGAGGAACTTTTTATGCTCTGTACATGATCTGCTAATGGCATTTACATAAAATAAACATTATCACTATGCCAAAGAATTTACATTATGATTTTTTTTATCTTAACCCAAAATACAAGATACTGCTGTACATGTTGTGTGGTGACATCTGTTTCTATGATAAAACAGCAGTGAACCAGCAGAACTTCCTCTGTGGTGGGTCGCAGTGCAAACCCACCTATGTGCATGTATCCACTAAACACACGATGCACTTTTCCTGTGTTACATGTTTAACTTTGAATGTGGTTTTGTTCAGCAGCTCTGGAAACGTTAAGACACACACACCAACACACCCTCCACTTCATTTACATTTTTAATGATTTGGTCCATAATGTGTGGTATTTTTTGATGTGTGGTATCAAAAAATATTTATGTCTGAATTCTTCTTGGATCTCATTTGGTAGTGCTCTCACACAACAGTCAACATATCTCACTTCAGTATGTCTATTTTGGTAATTAAAAGAAAATAAATGTAGAAGCTTTATGCTATATTCAACGTTCTATATTCAACATGTTTATCACATTTAGCAGCCGTGACTATTCTGTGGATGAATACTGCTCATAAACCATTACAGACGACACGTTGCCGACATCCTGTCAACAGAAGAATGCATGAGGATCTGAAGGGACAGTGGTAGCTCAGTGGTTAAGGCACTTGACTAGTCATCAGAAGGTTGCTGGTTCAAGCCCCACCTCTGCCAAGTTGCCACTGTTGGGCCCCTGAGCAAGGCCCTTAATCCTCAACTGCTCAAGATGTATTCCGTTACAATTGTAAGTCGCTTTGGATAAAAGCGTCAGCTAAATGCCGTAAATGTTAAGGCAAGTTTTCCAATATTTGTTACTTTCTGATGTAGAGAATTGTACCACCTAGTGGTTTCTTATCAACATAACACTCTGCTAACATCTCCTCCTAACTTGATATGCTTCTCATTTTAAAACATATAAACACGCAGCTGACCTTACAGTATCAAAACAGAACCAACAGAACCATCTTGAAACGTAGCAGTGGGTAGACTGGCCCGGACTGTCTGAGAATCATTCTAGCGGGGCCGTGTCCACGCTACGGTGATGGGCGGGGCCGTGTCCACGCTACGGTGATGGGCAGCTGTCCGGAAGAATTCCTTTATGTCCCAGACAGTTTCACCATGAAAACAGTAAATTAGCTTAGGCCTGGTGCATCCCTGCTGGTGGAGCGCATCATCGCCAGAGTTGCAGGCAGGAACATGGTTTCCGCCAAGATCCGTCGCTCTGCTGGGTTTAGCTGATTAGGAATCGCTGACTCGGCTGCCGTAGCATTAACGACGGGAATTCTGACGCTTTTTACTGAGATGCTCAAGCACACGACTCGTCTTTGTAGATATCATAAAGTGATTTTTAGATTAAAACACTCACTTGAAAATGTTTTTCAAATACACATTACATTTTTTGAAACTGTTCTTTCAATGTTTTATCGCTAGATGGTGCTACAATGTCGGGAACGGGAACGTCTACATCCTTGCTCATCGGTTTTAAAAATGGATCTGTGGATTCCTATAAATAAAATTAAATCCCTTGATAAGTTAAATTGAAATCCACTTATGCAGTTATGTTGGTTTAGATATGCTGAACTCCCATCAGCATTGACTCCTGTATCTCTATCAGCATTGAAGCCTGTATCTCTATCAGCATTGAAGCCTGTATCTCTATCAGCATTGAATCTTGTATCTCTTATCAGTATCTTAGTTCAATGTTACTCTAACATACTGTACTGACTACAATGTATTTTATAAGTGAATGTATTCTGTAAGTGAATGTATTCTGTAAGTAAATGACAAAGCTCTTTTGTAAGTCGCTCTGGATAAGAGAATCTGCTAAATGTTATAAATATGAATGTATTCTATAAGTAAATGCTGTGCACTGTGAATTTTCCTCATGTTATCTGTGACTTTTCACACCCAAAAATAATCTCCATTCAGAATAATAACATGCAACTTTATTAATGACACTGTAATAAAAAATATTTTAAGAAATCAAAAGATAAAAAGTCAGAAGCAAGGTGGAGAACTGAGAGGAGGTGTGTGTCAGGGAGAAAGAGCCACAGCCTGGGTAGTGCTGGGATTACTAACGATCATCCGTTTGGACAGGCTCCTTACGTTGTGTGGACAAGTGTTACAAGTGTGTCATGTTTGTCCTGACTGCAGAGGTTCAGGGTGTGGAAGGAACAGCCACTACGTAAACTAGTGAGAGAGAGAGTGGTGTAATCGTTACACGGACCTTACCCTCACTACGTAAGCTAGTGAGCGAAAGTGGTGTAATCGTTACATGGACCTTATCCTGACTCGACTGCTGCTTGGTGGTTTCGGTAAGACATTTTCAAAGAATGTCTTATGATAACATGATTTTCTTGCCCTGAATTTTCCCACAACAAAAAAAATTTCCTTTCTCTAGAAAAGACATTTTGTGTTTTTTTTGTGTGGTTTTTGGTTTGTTTGTGGTTTTCCTTGATATAAATAATTCATTTGGTGCTGCTCAGCAGAGACTCCAGGATAAAAGCTGGATCTGGGCCAAACGGATCAAAGAGTCTCTAGATATTCGTAGTTATTCTGGGAGAATCATTAGCGCCTGTGTTTTGCATGTGCTGTCACACTTCTCGGCTGTATCGTCACGGGGGTGCGGTCGCTCACCTGTGCTGAACGGCGCTCTGGCGTGTTTCTTCCCTTGTCCAATAAGAAAGAATTAAGAACACACACTTCCGGACAGAGCTGGAACAGTCACGCACTCCATTCTAGGTAGCTAAACACTCATCATGAAATATGTGCGAGGTCTTAGCTGGGCTTTTGGATTTGTTTTCCTGTAAAGATATTTTTAAGTCAAAAAGCCACGGTTGCGAAAAAACCTGAGAGAAGTTTGTTACACAAAAGAGATTCGGCGTCCACGCGAGGGCACAGGAATCTCGGCGAGGGACGGAGCTGCCGTTCCGTGCTCGGTTTGGGCTGACAAAGGCGGTCCCGTGGGAAACATCCGCGCTTTCTTAAGATGCAAAAAGAAAAAGGCGTATTTATTTTTGTTCTTGTCCTGGAACTTGGTAAGTTGCCTTTTAATACGAATTATGTTCCGACCTGTCAGGGTAGCGTTGTTTTATTAACTGAAAACTTGTAAGTTCTCAATGTAGTTTTGTTTCTTGGCCTTGCCGCGGAGTCTTCGATATATCTGCTTTATAAGTGACTGGTCACTTGTTGACGAAGTACCTCGTCGGTGAGGACATTTAGTTTATACTACCGATCTGTATAATGGGAATAATCTCTCAATGATGAGCAATGAACAGAAAAGATTTTAAATATACAGCTAGATAGGCAGGTGGGGAGTGAAAGTGAAAAAAGCTCGTTGATTTTTCTATAGTTGGAGGGTGGGGTGGGGTGGGTGGGTTGTTGAGGGGTTTTATTTTTTATTCATCACGGCAATAACTACTTTGGAAACTGGACTGAAATGCCGAATCAAGTTAAGCAATACTAACAGTTTAAATAATATCATAACGGCACTAATGCATTTACAACAATAAACAAAATCCACACCAGTGAATGTGAGTGTAGTTGGACAGTGTCGTATTGAGTTTGTATTAAGGACAGATGAACCTTTCAGGCGTCCTGTAACCCGTGCCTGTCCTGTAACCCGTGCCTGTCCTGTAACCCGTGCCTGTCCTGTAACCCGTGCCTGTCCTGTAACCCGTGTGTCGGACTGAAACGATCCCGACATCCTCAAAAGTGCAGCCGAGACGATGGCTGCACGAGCCTCTATTCGGTTAAAGTATACCGTATTTATCAAGTCTTGCTTCCCATGGATTTTTTTTGTGCCTTTTCCAAACGGTTTAGCTCACGCACTGCCTGGAGCCACACTTTATATCCCACATAACCGGTCTGGACAAGTCGGTTGCTGCTTATTGAGGCTTATCGGTGAACACATCCTAGGTGGCAAATAAACGAACATGTTTTACTCACGGAACGGTTGAACGGCAGGCTATATTAGAACAATCACGTCTGCTGTACCCAAGTAACTTAACCCTGGTTTTCTGCTGGGCTGCTGCGGTTATCGCTCAGATTTGTCCATTTTACAGTTGTTAATATCAGTGTACTTTTCCTTCCTTTATTTCGAGCTCGGTTTGTATCTGTTCATCTCTGGGTTGAACCGTTCAGCGACCGTATTGCTTGCCTCTTCATGTGGAGGGCAAGTCCTCGCACGCCTCGTGCCTCTGAATCTACCCGCGGTAACCTCGTACTCGCGTGCGGCTCAGTTTCGTTGGAGAGCTTCGAAGTCGCCGCCGCGTGCTGTGCTCCAGCTCGTGGCCCTCTCCCGTGGTCGTATTTTCCTCAGTAGGGGCCACCAACACCACCAACAGTCAGTTTGAGCTATGAAAGTCTAAACGCAGTCCTTAGTCCCAGGAAAGATACTTAACAAAATATGGATATTTATAGTTAACATTTCCATAAATCTTTTTTTCCTGCTGTTTTGGGATGAAATGTACCTACTCCCAAGATCTTCAGGGACGGCCATGGTTCATTAAAAGAAGTTGAAAACAGTAGTCGCAGATCACGTGATTTTAATCACGTCAGTCCTATACCTTGCTCTGCGATTATGTGGACTCTAAGGTTGCTCTAAACTTTCAAAAGAAACGAAGTCTAGTGCCAAAGTTTTTTTCAAGCACTAACTGCCCTCAAGACATGACATAATATATTGTCTCTGCCCTGTAAAAATTACACAAATGGAAAATTAATTGTTTGGTTTTAACATCAAGATAGGGAACCGCGTGGTGTCGGAGAACACACGTGTGCCATTTTGCACTTTGGCTGTGCTCTAGTCTTCCTTTAGGGCCGTGTTTCACTCGGGTCGTTGGTTGTGCTCTAGTCTTCCTTTAGGGCCGTGTTTCACTTGGGGGTCTTTGCTCAGTGCATTGGGGCATGACTGCATGAAGAGAACGCACAAACGAACGTCTGTGAGCTGTCTCAGACGGAAAACGGCTTGTCCTGATGATTGATGTTTGTCGGAGGAGCTCCCACTAACTGGCAAAGTCGTGTCACCTTCGTTTGTACCCACACAAGAACTGTGAGCTTTAAACAGACGCAGCTAATCTGTGGCTTTACCTGTTTGTCACTGTGAAGGTGTATTTTGCCCTCCTTAGAATTTACACACACAATAATGTTTACTGTTTGCTAGCTCAGATGTCTAACTTGAAATAGATATTAATTGTAATGAAAGGTATTTATTTTACTTTGGTTTTAACCCCAAAATAATTTTAAAAAGCATTGCCTTTATTGCAGCATCAGAGGTCTTGCACATTATTTAGCAAATCAAAGTGATGAAGCAAATGCTTTAATCAAATAATTTAAAAGAAATCATGCTGGGAAATGCTGCATGTGAATGAACTTCTGTGTGTGTTTCAGCTGTGCTGTGTGAGAGCAGGGTGGTGAAGGTGCCCGTGGGACCCCTGGTGAGGGTCGAAGGGCAGTCCGTGTCCATCCAGTGTAACGTCTCGGATTATCAGGGGCCCAGGGAACAGGACTTCGAGTGGTCCCTAGTTCTGAACGATGGAGATGATGTGCAGCTCATCTCCACCTTTGACCCCTTTTTCGCACACCCCTCTGTACTCGACCGGACCAAAAGTGGCGACATCAGTGTTAAGAAACTGGGTGAAGCTACAGTGGAACTGGTCATTCAAAAGGTCAGGGCTACAGACAGCGCCACCTACCGCTGCAGTACCCCCAGCACGGACTCCATCGTCAGTGGAAACTACTTTGCAGATGTGGAGCTCAAAGGTGAGTGTGTGCATGGTTTGTGCCATCTGTGTCTTTAACCTTAAAGCTTCTTCTCCTTTCAAGCAGAATGAAAATGGGGCCAAGGATACTATTGGGGACAAGTGTTCTCCATAAATAAATCTAGTTAAGGTTAGATGTGTTTCATAGAAAAAGAACTGACTTTAAGGTCAGGGATGTCATTCGCTATTGCAGTCAAGTGTTCGTTCTTCATTGTGGTTATTATAATGCAGGCTGATGTGTAGACCAGACAGACAAGGAGTTGTTAGGAAGAGGAACTGAGTTTACATGCCATCTGATGGGACTGAGGCTTGGTCAGGGCTGTGTCTCCCAAAAGGGGGGGCAGACAGATCATCTTCAAGTGGTAAAGATAGTATTACACTGAACTCATTCTCTCTCTCTCTCTCATGCAAGATTATGGTCGTCTCTGACCTTCTGATCTTCGTCTCTGATCCATCTCTGATCTTCTGTGGTTTTCTGGGGAAATGATCAGATCAGATCACAGGCCTCAGCAGTCAGGTGTTCGGTCAGGTGTTCATCACGGGCAGTTAACCAGCTCAGTTTCTTCTTTACTGGAGAGTTGCGTTCCAGTATCACAGCCCCTTATGGATGAGTTTGTTGTTCTTGTATGCAAGTGAAGTTACTGTAATCCTAGATCCACTGGAAGCTGGCAAAGAGACTTAACCCCCACTAAGAGCTCTGAGGAGATTACTGCTCATATGAGTGATCTTACACTTGCATGATTGTGTGTGGTGCTGCTGGATACCACACTGTGGTTTGGGTTGTTTGCGTATCTACACTCTTCATGGTGAAATGGGGGTCCCAGGTGTAACATCTGCATCCACAGGGCTGTAAGAAACCAGAGAAGCTGATTTGCTTGAAAAGAGAGAGAATATATTTATTTGAGAGAGATTTCATCACACACATTCAGATCTTGATGGAGAGGAAAGTTTAAGATTGGTGACTAATATCCTGGCTGCTTACTAATACAACAAACATGACAGTTTCTGAGTACCAGAAACATTTGGTAAATTGCCTTGAAATGTTTTTTTTGTCTGATTGTCTGTTTTATCGTTTGTACTGTTTTGTTGCTGTAATTATCTGTAGTAAGTTACACCATTCATTGTTCTATTTGAAACCTCATCTCTATGGAGACGCTGTGTTTTGTTGCCCACAGTGATCGGAGACACCCTGAAGGTGACTCCTGGCATTCTGCGCACGGCTGTCTCTGAGGGTGAATCCATGCTGCTTCAGTGTAACACCAGCCGGGCTTACGCCTCGCACACCTTCCTCTCCGTCACCTGGTCCGTTAAAAAGCAGGCCAGCTCATTGGAAGAGATCTTGACCTTCGGGCCGGACGAGGGGATGAAGGTGGGAAGACGCTTTAGCCAGCGGTACGCAGACGGGAGCCTCCTCTTGGACCTGCGTGGTGGAGGTGTTTATGGAGTGGAGCTGAAGGGGGTGAAACCCCAGGACCAGGGAGCATATGTGTGCACAGCGAGGGAGTGGACCAGACAGCCTGGAGGAGGGAAAGGCTGGCAGAAGATTCTAGAAAGGAGTGAAGAAATGGGGAATGTTACAGTCACACCCATAGGTGAGTAACAGACTTGTTGTTATTCAGCTTCAACTTGAGTCAGACCGAGACAATGAGCTAAATGGAACAGTTTAACCACTGAAACGGAGTCCTTCCAAACAGAAGTAAAGTTTTACAAAACGTCTCATGATTAAATAGCATGCTTGCTGAAAGAGTGCTTGTGAGAAGAGAATCTTACCTATACAAGAGAGAGAGACGGACACAGACGGACACAGACAGACACAGACAGACAGCTCTCTTTAAATCTTGTCTGTAATGCTGTACCACCATGATTAATGGCAGCTCTGTGTTGGACTGCTAAGTTTGTACTGTGTTCATGGTGTTTTATTGACAGCCCTGTGTAGATGTTTCCATGCTGTGCTGTCCAGGCTGATAGGTTTTGCTTAGTTTAGGTGTAAGTTAAGGCCGTTATCTAGGGCTGCGGGGTTTGGGTTTACGGGCTCTAGGGTTTGGGTTTACGGGCTCTAGGGTTTGGGTTAACGGGCTCTAGGGTTTGGGTTTACGGGCTCTAGGGTTTGGGTTTACGGGCTCTAGGGTTTGGGTTAACGGGCTCTAGGGTTCGGGTTAACGGGCTCTAGGGTTCGGGTTAACGGGCTCTAGGGTTCGGGTTAACGGGCTCTAGGGTTTGGGTTTGGGTTAACGGGGCCCATGTACCAATGGGAAGCTCCCCTTCATTCAGCTTGGCTCCCCTTTAACTTGGTTGCCTCTTCTTCTTCTTCAGCCAAGACTCTGATGGTCACTGTGGAGAGGAACGTGACCCTCAGTGTGCAGGACACTCTGAACCTGACCTGCTCACTGACCACTGCACCTCAGGGCTCTATGGGCGTGGAGGTCATCTGGCTCTTCGGGCAGGCCGACACACCGGGCGCTCGGAGAGAGCTGCTCCACGTGGCCCAGGACGGACAGGTTCTGATTGGCTCAGAGCTGGTGGAGTCACGCAGGATTGGGCCGGGCACTTTCAGGCTCCTACTCCCCAAAGCGCAGCGTGCAGACTCGGGCCTGTACTTCTGCCAGGTGAAGGTGTGGCTGCCCCAGGGCAGCGGGGGGTGGTACCAGGCTGCAGAGAAGACGTCCGACCCGGTCCAGGTCCTGGTGACACGGATAGGTAAAGGACAATGTTCCTCACTATCTTACTGTCCTGCGCCATTTTCAACTTGTTGATCCCTCTGCCTCCTGAATCTCCTGCTTTTCTTCTTCACTGGCTGACTGATCTTCCACAGGCTTCTGCTTCAGGTTAAATATTAACCTGTTCCTGAGCCTCATGTGGAGCCACTGAAACGTCCACCTGGCAGTGGACTGCAGTCCTTATTCTCATCATCACTGTGGGGTTTTGGTCAGAGCAGCAGTCAAAATCCATGACCTACTGACGTCTTTAGGAAAATATCCAGATTTGATCCCATCTCTCCACTCTGATGTGTGATGTTCACCTCACAGTTGTCTGTAGCTCACATTACTAGAAGAAATGCCTTGTAGTCTCTCAACTGATTTTAAGTGAACATCTGAAAAATATAGAACTAAGCATATTTAAGCCATCGTGCTTATGGACTGTGAGGCGTTTGGACTGTGTAGCTGTTTGCTCAAACCCGTAACAGGAAGAACACGCCCACTCAGCTGTAACACTGTAACAACCGGGCATTTTAACATCCTCCACAGATAAGGATCACCTGTGGTGTCCAGCCTTTGTTTATTTCTCCCATGCTTCTGTTGGAATACGAGTTGGGCACCGTAACGTTAGCATGTGCTGAAACGCACCGTAACGTTAGCATGTGCTGAAACGCACCGTAACGTTAGCCCTTCAGCATGGACATGAAGAATACTCCAAAATAACAACATGCAGGGTACATACGTTCTTGAATTGTCGTAGCAGTACAAACACTTTTAGTAGAGATAGGACCATTTTTAAGTAGTTGGGCACTTGTAGTGTTGTATCTAAGGTGTGTTAAAAATAAGTTGAAGATACTACAGTTACGTTAAAACAACCAAATAGTTTCTTTAACTTTCAAGAGTGGCATGTTTTGGGGTGATGGAGTCGGTGTGCTTGGACTTAGTCATTCAGTCGACTCGGTAGTATTTTTCGGTAGACTCGGTAGTATTTTTCAGTAGTATTTTTCAGTAGACTCAGTAGTATTTTTCAGTAGTATTTTTCAGTAGACTCGGTAGTATTTTTCTTTTTTTTTTTTCTTTGTGTACAAAAGTCATGGGGACGGGGGAGGGACAGGGTGGATAGCCGGGCTCATTTTATAGAAATGAGCCTTAAAAAAATCCAAAATTAAGGAGCAGTATGACAGTAATGGTGATTTTCTAATGTGTGTTTTCTGAGCAGAGATTTCATGTCTAGTGTGATGAAGGTGTCACTGGAGGCAGAACGCTGGTGTTTACCCTCAGCGCCCTGCAGGCTGTTCCCAGTCCTTTAATGGTGTGGAGGGTCTTTCTCTCTCAGCGCCCTGCAGGCTGTTCTCCACCCAGTCCTTTAATGGTGTGGAGGGTCTTTCATAGAGCATTTCCTTCTTTGGCCAGAGATGTGCTCGCTGTCTCTTTGCTTATGGTGGCTGCTAGCAAAGGTTGGTTCCTGTCACCATGTCCAGAAGGATGAACAGATATTCACTGTGTTGGTTTTTCCTCACCAATTTAAATGAGGCACATCACTTTGCATCACCCATTTCCCAGCAGCTGAGTGTGCAGCTTTAGAGAGTGAGAGTCACTCCTGAAGACCTGCCCTGCTGCAGGCAACTGCTAGATCTGGGTCATGTGCACTCGTTTCTTAAATGACCCAGTAAAATGGTTGTAGTGAAAGGTTAAACACACTCATTCACACAGTGTACTATAAGGTTTCACTTTAGCTATAATATACTGCCTCTCTAGTTGAGATTTGCTGTTCAGGAATTTACAACACAGTGTCTCCAGTAACACTAACAGTGTCTCTTCCAACCACACAACAGCTGGCTGGTAGGACACAGGGTTTCCATCTGTTGTGGTGTGACATACATGGTGTTGACTGCGAGAAAGTGTGTGTGTGCACGTGTGTGTGTGTGTGTGTGCACGTGTGTGTGTGTGTGTGTGCACGTGTGTGTGTGTGTGTGTGCACGTGTGTGTGTGTGTGCACGTGTGTCTGACACTGAACAATGACAGCTGATATTGGTAGGAATGTAAAGCCTTTAGTCTGAGTCCTGGCATGAACATCCATCCCACAGGCAAACGGTTTGAGCTGTAGGTTCACATGTTTGCTGTTCCTTTGTAATGATGGGCCTCATCTCTTACCTGTCACAGAACCAGACTTCAAAGTGCACCTGACTGCACCTGTAAGCCCTGCGTTTACAGCGAATCCAACCGAGCTGCTCTGCGTCGTCTCCGACCTCCAGAACCTTCCGGACGGCCGCCTGAGCGTCACCTGGACGTACGTTGAGACGCGTCCGGGAGCCGCTCCGCTCACCCTCGCCACTGTGGACGTGCTGGGGGTACTGGTGCCCGGGGAGCGCTACCGACAGCGGCTGGAGAGGGGAGAGGTCACGGCGGTGCGCACGGCACCACAGGACTTCCGGCTGTTCTTCCTGCACACGCGTGATCAGGACATGGGCTCCTACTTGTGCAGCGTGGCTGCCTGGACGCCCAACCCTCAGGGAGCGTGGGACAAGGCCAGGGAGCTCCAGTCCACTCCTGTCCCTATACAGTGGTCTGCTAAGAGTAAGCACCAGAACGCTTTTAACTACAGTGTACTATTACTTGATAAAACCCTTGACCCTTGACCCTGTCTTTCTCACAAGTATCTGGAAGAATGAAACCAAAGATTTTTGGCAAATACACAGTTCTCAGCAAACACTTGTGCACTTAATTATATTTAATGAATAATTATAATAAATATTCCTAGAATGGCCATTTTGTTTTTTATCTCTGATCCAGTATCCGACTGCAAAGCTAAAGGCGTGTGAGAGAGAGTACATGATGCATGAATGGAAACAATAACTCTTCCATACTGCAATCAAGAACCAGAATAAATACTTTTAACTATGGCTAAATTGTGATCCTTCTCACAATGGCCTCTTTGTCAAAGACTGGATAATAACTACTGTTCAAGATTCGGCTCAAGTACTCTGAAACCTTTAAATACTCTATACAGAACACCATCTGTGGTGCTGAATAACTCCTGGCTGTGGGTTACATGGTTACAGTGCACTCGAGCTATTTTGAGTGTGGCTGAGTTCAGCAGGAAAATGTTTGTGGAATGTTTCTGACCTTTTGACCTTTCCTTCCCCATGTCTCTGCAGTTCCCGTGCTCAGCGTGGTAGCCCACCGCGTACGAGAGGCCTCCACGGGCGGCTCCACGTTCGAGATGAGCTGCAGGGTGACGGGTCAGAACCTTCAGAACCCTGGTTATTCGGTCCTGATCCTCTTCGAGGAGAAGCAGGGAGCCAACCCCCGCAAAGTGGTGTCCCTGAGTGCAGACTCCGTGCTGCAGCTGGAGGAGGGCATGGCGGGCAGCCGAACAGACAGCGTGGCGCTGGAGAAGACCGGGCAGCTGGAGTATCGCTTCCGCCTGTACGGTGCGCAGCTATCTGACAGAGGACTCTACTACTGTGGAGTGAGCGCTTGGACCCGCGACCACAGCCACGAGTGGAACAGAGCCGTCAGCGCAGAGTCCAACAAAATAGAGATCGCCTTCGCAGACGCAGGTATCACCGGGCAACAGCACTGTTACCAATAGGTCTTAGTGCTCAGTGCTGGTAGATGCAATGTATGATGATTCCCTCTCCCCCTCCCTCCCTCCCCCCTCAGGCATGTGGTCTTTTTCTTTTTTAATAGTCATTTGCATCCTAGAGGAAATGCCCTCACGCTACTGTCCTACTGTTCATACTGGTTCTCTTTCGATCGCTGCCTGCCCATCTCTCGCTGTATTAGTGTACACTACAGCCAGTCGTCTGTCTGTCTGTCTCACTGTCTTTGGTGGAGGGATGCAGGAAGAAAAGTCTGTTATTTACTGTAAAACTAAGTGTGTGTGCGCGCGTGTGTGTCCCTCAGGTCCAGTATTCAACGTGTCTGTTCGCTCAGACAGGGACAGGGTCTCACCTGGGGACACGGCTCAGATGGAATGCATCATGACTGTCCTGGGAGCCACTCCCAACACAGGCAAGCCCCAACACTCAGGGTTTGGGTGCAGGGTTTGGGTGCAGGGTTTGGGTGCAGGGTTTGGGTGCAGGGTTTGGGTGCAGGGTTTGGGTGCAACTGCCTTAGAGACCTCCATTCATTCAAGCTCTGCCTGTGTTGATCTCAGCTCTGCCTGTGTTGATCTCAGCTCTGCCTGTGTTGATCTCAGCTCTGCCTGTGTTGCAAGTAGATTTTCTCAGCACACACTCGAAATGAGAAAATGAGTTTCTTTATGCTTAACCAGAAAGTTTATTTATTAAATCGTGTTCTATATTAGAATTAGATAAATATTATTGCATAGTGCACAGAATGGGGGAACTCTAGATTCCAGGATGGTGAAGTATGTTCTGGTAGGAGATGTAGGCAGCTCTTCTGGGCAGGTTTTGAGTTGTTTTGACTTGAAGGAGACTCCATGCTGCCATCTCGCTGCAGTTGGTTTTCCTAAGTTCTCATTGAGTGTTTGATGAAAGAAGCTGAAGATGTTTTCTTAGTTCTGTTTGACAGGAAAATTGCTACGTTTCAGTAACAGATGCTTCAACTACTACTATTCATTACCAGTGTTTCTTCTTTTTTTAATTTGTGAAGGAATGAAAATTTGTGTTCAGGCGTGAAAGGGGATGCAGCTGACATGGTTCGCCCTTCATTTCATAAGCAGGTTTGGCTGTATGTCTGTAAGGTAACACCTGCTGATCCACAGACTCTGAGTAAACCTTCATTAGCGTGGCCTGTTACTCACTGTTGTAGGTCAGAGCTGAGTCACTCATGGCTATAGAATGGAAGGTTCCTGTGTGTACTAGCATGGACCAGAGCCAGTACAGTCTCTTCCCCCTTATCAGGGAGAAGCAAGCTTGTGCTTTGCGTGTGCGGCTATACAAGCTCATGGGCACTTGGTGTTTTATTGCACATTTTCTCTTCCCTCTTTTGATGTTACATGTTACTCTCATTACAACAAACCCAGTGTGATCCATGTCTGTGGGGTAAATCTGAATGGTGTCTATTACAGTATTGTTTTATACAATGTAATCTCATTTGTAATCACATTTTTTTTTATAATTTGACTTGCAATGTATAATTGAGATGGTATAAAAATATTATAGTATTGTAAATTGGCCCATCAGTTATACATGTAGGACAAAATTAATGTCTATGCAAAAATGGAACTCGTGTTTCAAGGGTAATTTTGACCTAGTTGTTATTCAGAGAGTTTGAGAATGAAGGCCAATGTTCTCCCCAAGGCTCTGAGATGATCACAGGTTCATAGAAAGAGCCTCCGCTTCCTCTGCTCTGACTCTTCCCATCTCTGCATCCTCACTCACTCACAGTCCATTAGTAGCATTTGTAATGGAAACTCCTGAGCTCACCACTCCAGGAAAGTAAACAGCAACGAGAAACAGCTCTCAGCACAGGGCGTGACGATGTTTGTGAGGGAGGTAGTGTACAATCATTTACAGGAGATTAAAGCTGCTCTCCTGGGCAACAGTCTAGGAAAGGGGGTGAATTCAGCATTCTAAGACCAGTGATCCACGGCGGCTGCAGATGGAGAATGATTATCCGTTCGGGTTGCATTCATGTGTTTTTGTCCTCTGGTTTTCTGAAGCTCCAGAGTGAAATGGCCATTGGAACCCATTATTCTGTTGTAAACAATCTCTTGTTCCTCTGTACTCAGATCGGTCTAGTAAACAAGCACTTGTTCCTCTGTACTCAGACCAGTCTAGTAAACAAGCACTTGTTCCTCTGTACTCGGACCAGTCTAGTAAACAAGCACTTGTTCCTCTGTACTCGGATCAGTCTCGGTGGGCCTCTCAAACGAAAGCTGTCCTCATCACCTCTAGCCGTGTCATTATTTAAAATCGTTGATCCTAAATAGGTGATGTGGAGTGTGTTTCTGACTGGATTTTCCATGTGCCAGCATCTGTATTTTTGGTTCCAAGTATCTTTAGATGTGTGAGATTTGGTAGCAGCTTCTCTTCAGAGGGCAGTGTGATTCCAGGTGTTTAGATGTGCAGGTGTGGTTTCAGGGAGTTTGTGCATCTGTGTACATTGAATGGCTTAAGGTGACCCTGAAAGAAAACTGAACTCTCAGCCAAGGAGTTTCACTCGTACCTGTTGATAGTTGAGCAGCACGTGTGGGTCTTTGGAGATTCCTTACATAGCAGTCTATGTGCGAACATGCAAGGGCCTGCATGTCCTGCATCCTCCGCTTTCTGGAAATGCATAATAAAAGGTTTTATTCATGCTTGCTTTCCTACGTGGTACTTCTCTGACAGGATTATGAATACATGGAGGTATTTAAACTCTCCCTTTGTGTTCCAGCTTTAATTTTCTTCTCTCCCTCTTCCTCCTGCTCTGTCTCTTCTTCTGCGTTCCTCTGTTCCCCAGGGGACGTGGCGTATGACGTGCGCTGGTTCCAGATCCCCGTGATGGCGTCGGGGGACGGCGGGGCCGTGCCCCTGATCAGCGTGGACCGCCGGGGCGTGGTGAGGCGGCGGGGTGCCAACGACACGTCGTGCAGCCTGGAGCGCACGGGCGAGCACACGTTCATGCTCAGCGTCCACGGCGTGCAGGACCGAGACATGGGCGAGTACCACTGCACCGCTACGCTCTGGTACATCTCCACCGCCAGTGGGCTGTGGAGCCAGGGCCGCGAGCTCACCTCCACCCCCATCTCCCTCTCCGTCAGATTCGCATGTGAGTATTTCCTTTTTCATATCTGATGTGGATAGAATAACTAGATTTGTAGTAACGTAATGGGTAACACATGGCTGATTCACTTCAAGGTCCTGATGAACATGTTAATGACCTCATTTTCTGTAATGTGTGTTGTCCTGATTCTTACATGGCTGTTTACAAAAGAAATTAATTACTTGTTATTTAATAATGGCTCAGGCTTTATTTTATTGGCCAGTTACAAACTCCGCCTTTAAATGGTCTATAAGAGCGACATTGCTGGCCATGGCTGTCAATAGTGGATTTCTGTTGCACAGTTCAGCAGGTCATCACTCATAATTAACACACCTTCTAACACCTTAATTAATCAGTAGTCAGTATATAGTTGTGTGGCGTCTGTGTTGTTTTGTGTTGTGCTGCTGGAAGCGATGATATCTGCTCTAACGCCGCTCTGCTCCTTTAGTGTGGGATTCGCTGCAGATCCCGGTGCTGTCTGGCGTTGCCGCGGCCGTGGGCGTCGCCGTGCTGGCGCTTCTGCTGGGGTTTGTCTCCGCCCACTGCTGCCTGTCACGTAGCCCCATACACGCCCCCCGGAACAAGCTCATAGACCTGGAGATGGACTGAGCTGCTCAAACCCACCCCCTCCCTGCTCCCCCAGCTAATGTGACCTCAGATTTACTGTGTTCCCCTTCAAGCTTGGATACTAATGTCCTAATAACTGTTTTGAGCCATGAGTGTTCGGATGAGGAGAGAGGAAGACTGATGTACTGTGTGCACTGGGAGGTGGAGTTCCTAACGTTTGTGGGTCCAGGTGGAGGGGTTGTGACGGAGTACCTGCCTGAAGGCTTAATATGTTGAGCGATGCGCTACGTTCCAGTCAGTGATGGTACAGAACATGGAGCAGATTTTTATTCCTGTATGATGGGACTCTGATACAGAAGCCAGTGCTGTATAAGGCACTGGGAACAATCTGGCACTGGAAACACTGGGAGCAACTTTGGCAGAAAATCCAGCTTACGACTTTCACTCCGAAACATCTCCTCTGACCTTCTCCCCACCGCAGCTTGGTCTGCCTGGCCGCCAGGGGCATGTTCCAGACACCGTGTGGCTCCAGAGATCTGACCTTCTCTTTCCCAGGTTCGCTCCTCATCCATCTGGTGGTTCCCTCAGGGACTGTGAGCCAAACCCCATGGAGCCCAGACCTCTATAACTCTGCCTCTCAGCTCACACAGTCCTGCCTGCTGAGCTCTGCTTTACGCACGGGTCGTCTGGCCAGAGGCAGCACCATCCTTGAGCCACAGGGCACGAGTTACTCGAGCTCGGCACCTGGAGAAAGTGCTCGCTCTGTGCATGCACATGTACACTTTTACAATGCATTATTAATCCTGCACATAGTACAACGGCTGCAGTACAAGTGTCCTCAGACTGCGCTGTTGCACGTACACACTTCATGCTCCCATTTCACTGTGAGTTTGAGGAATACAGATGCTGACACACATGTCTGAGTGTGAGCACAGGACCAGAAGCTGGGGTGTCCCCCCCCATCTGGACACTGTGGAAGAGCACTGCTCTGGTGGGACGAACGTCCCGAGGAACGGAGCAGATCTGCAAGATCCTCACACTCTCTTCACTGCTGCATGGTGGGACATTTTAAACTCCATTTTAGAGTTTTATTACTGTTTTTAATCGTGTTTGGGGGAATGTTTTGAGTGAAATGTTTTTCTCTTTTGCAAAGAATCAGTGAGGTTCTTTTTTCTATGATTCTCACCTCATAAAATAGACAAAGAAACTAAAAACTAATACCATAATAAAGGTTTTATAACCATGAGCTTGAGCCGTGTGTTCTGACTCACCCCTACATCATCATCATCTTCACTCACTAACTGGTATTCCTCTTTTCCCACTTTTCCTTTAATGTATTTTTAATGCATCTTTTTATCTGCTTTTTCTCTTTCTCTTTTACTTTGTGTCTGTCTCTCTGAATGATTGCTCTGTTACTGTTACTCTGTATTTCTGGATAGTTACTCTGTGTTACTGTCTATTTCTGGATAGTTGCTCTTTTCAGGGGAAGATGTTTGATGTATGTGCAGCATAGAAAGAATATCAGACAATGGAATTTCAAAAATTAAGCCATATGAGATTTAATAAACAACTGTTAAAATCTCATTGTCTTCACATATATTGTTTGCTTTCTTTGATGACTAGCAGAAGACCTAATGATTTAAAGCCCTGTGACGACATTATCCTTCAATCTCACTAAAAAATAACAGTTGATAACTTGTTTTGTATCAATATTTTTCTGTTCACGAAATTATAAGATTAATTAAAACTGAGGATGGAAAACCAGTGTTTGTGGTACGAGGAGGAAATGTGTAACAACAGCAGAGTTTGTACAACCCCACCAGGATCCCAACTGAATTACACACATACAGGTGCTGGTCATAAAATTAGAATATCATTAAAAAGTTGATTTCAGTAATTCCATTCAAAAAGTGACACTTGTATATTATACTCATTCATTACACACAGACTGATATATTTCAAATGTTTTATTTCTTTTAATTTTGATGATTATAACTGACAACTAATGAAAATCCCAAATTCAGTATCTCAGAAAATTAGAAT